>JACDJE010000006.1:297728-312091 GCA_016647715.1 Pavo muticus
CACAGAGCTGAGCTGCAGAGGGTCTGTGCCCCCTGAACATTGCTGGGGAGGACGCACAGCACCCGGTTTCACCTCTTTGGGTTTTGCTTTCGGCAGAGGGGTTCTGGCTGCTCGGGTAGAACCAGTTTTCTGGGCCAGGAGGTGAGGAAGTGCGGGAGGCAGCGAGGTGTGCGGAGGAGGGAAAAACGAGGAAAACACTTTGGGTTTGCTTTGCTTCCTCCTCTCGCAGGGTGAAATGATCCTATAAACCAGGAGACGGTGAAAATGTGGCATTTGTCCCAACCCTCCCCATTCAGCGATGAAGCAGATGTCAAAACTGCCGCTTCATTTTGAGATTCAGCCTTGAAAACAGGAACCGGAGGCATCGGGAGTGCGTAGGACAGCAGGTTTCTGTCATGATCAGCACCGGACCAGGCACTAATTGGGTGTTTAATTATCATTGGCAGCCAAGCCGCACACACCCAGCCCAGCCCCAGCCTGCACTTGGCACTGCACACCCCGCAGGGGTGCCCAGGGTGCAATGGGGACATGGGGAGCCCCAGCACTGTCCCATAGCAGCAGCACTGCAGTGTCCCCTGGGGCTCTGCCAGGCTCTCTGCTGGCTGCCTGCCCTCTCCCCGGTGTGGTGCTGCTGTCCTCATCCCCACTGTGGTCCCAGAGCTTTAATGTGAGTAGATGGTGGCTGTATCTTCAGGGCTTTGCCTTTGGCATCCCTTTGGGGCTGTTGGTGAAGGTGAATCTCCCGTGGGCTCCGCCCTTTGCTGTGAGCCCCTCTTTGCAGTAGGATGGGCTCGAAGCTCTTGGTATCCCCACCCTACTTGGCAGGCATGAGGCCAAGCACTGCATCCCACTCCAACCAGGAGGATGCTCAGCTCCCCGATACCCGTGTGCCCCAACATCCCAGCCTTCCCCAGAGTCACGGCACAGACTGTCCTATGGGCACTGGGAATGGCCAGGGAAGATGCAGAGGGACATGTGGTGCTGGGCAGTGTGTGGGGTGCTGCTGGGCAGGGATCGCCGGGGAGCTGCTGCGGTGGGACAGCTGCACGCTGGGATGAAGGGAGAGGGCTGGGTCTGGGGATGGGGGGGAGTTGGGTCTGCTTCCTCCTCACACTGCAGGACCTGGAGGTTTTCTAGAGCCGTTTGAGCGGAGAGGGCAGCGTGAGTCCCCGGGAGGGGGATGGAGGCTTTGGGAAGGGGTTGGGGTGTCTCCATGGGGCAGGAGGGGAAACAGCCCAGAGGATTTCTTGCGGGGTCCTCAGCCCGGCTCTGGGGACGGAAAGGCGGCGGCGGGGGTGGGCAGAGGGGCAGGGCAAGAATTAAGCTACCTGCCGGGCCGTCCCCCTTGGCTCCACCTCGTTGAGAGGGGAGGGAAAAGGGAAAAAGAAAAAAAAAAAAAAGCAAAACCGGGGAAAGAGGAAAAGGAAGACGGCAGAGCGCACGGACCGCGTCCCGCTCCCAGCATGTTCCAGTGGTGAGTGCCGGAGGGGGGGAAAGGGTGGCGGCCGTCCCCCTTCCCCACGTCCTCAGAGGGTCGCTCCGTGCCGGGGACACAGCCGGGGGGGCTCAGCTCTCTGTGTCCCCAGCGCTGCGCTCTTGTCGCACCGAGGGGACACGTCGGGGGCACCGCGGGTTGGGGAGGGAGAGTTGGGGGGACAGAGTTTGGGGGACAGCGGGTGGGGAACAACGGGTCGGGGATCCGCTCAGCTGCTTTTGGAGGGCTTCGGGGTTTCTCCACCCGACTGCGGTGCTCCGGCCGTTGGCTGCGCCAACAGAAGGGCTCTGTGCTACTGCCGCTGCCCCTTCGCCTCTAATTGAGGGGCCGGGAAAAGCCAAACAGAGCGATCCTCGGGTGGTTAAAGGGGTTTTCATGCGGCTCAACGGTGGCGGCGTGCCCCGACAGGCAGTGGGGACGGAGAGCCCCGAGCGCTCGGGATCCGCAGCATCGCCGCCCATAGGGCGACCTCCCGGTCTGACCGCACACCGCTGCGGTGTGGCCATCTCACAGCCATGCTTTGAGCTTTTCTTGGGGGAGAAAAGGAAAAGCTGGAGGAGTGCATCCAAAGCCCTCAGTGTGCCCTCGACGGCACTGACACCGGTGGGGCTGTTTGGGGCCAGTGAGAGCCCAACCAGGGCGGGTGGCGGTGCCCAGGAACACAGTGATGGTGCTGGGGATGTGGTGCAGATATGAACAGGGTTCTGGGGCTGGGCACAGCGATTCCCATGCCGTGGTGGACCCCAAATGCTGCCTCACCATCGCCTTCAGCAAATCGGTGGGTCTGGGGTCTTGGGAGAGCAGGATCTTGACCCTATAACGTGATTCCCACCTCAGGAAACCAAAGGACAGAAGGGTTGGAGGTCAGGAAAGCCCAGCATACAGTTACTAATCTTTGGCCCCGTGAAATGCTGGGTTTGGAGTGGGAATCGCCCATGGTTGTGGCTCAGGGTCCACACGTCCCCATTGCTTTCCCAGGCCAGGATCAGTGCAGTGGAGTTACTCTGAGAGGAGGTGCTGTGGGGCAGGTGATGGGGAGAGGTTCTGACCCTGCAGTCCTGCTGAGGTTAAACTGCTGCCACATTGGAAGCAAAGGGTTTCTGAGAACAACCTTTGAGTGAGGATCACAGAGGGTTAAAGGCAGCGGGATGGAATTGGGGCTGCTCCCTCATCAGTCTCAGGTGAGTGCCCGCATATAAAACCAAATGGGAACTCTCCGTTTGCTGGTAATTGCTCATTTCCATGCGTGCTCTCACTGTCCCCAATGGCATTCATGCTTTTCTCATATAAATATGAGGCTGAAAACGTTCCTTCTGCTGAAGGGCAAAGCCAGAGCCAGGAGCCCCCAGCTCCCAGTTTGAGGTACCTCATTTCATAGTTCCTATCACCACCTGCGAGTGGGGATGTGACACTGGTGATGTGCTGTAGGAGGCCGCAGCACACCGGGGCAGGGAGTTTCCTGAATTTATTATAAATTACTCCAGGTAAAGCGATATATACTTAAGTGTATAGGTGTATATATATATACACTATAGTGTATAGTGTAAGGTACTTCACATGCTCACCTGTGTGTGTATTTATCTATGTAACTGTTTTGAAGTGTTCTCGGTGCAGGAGTGGGGCTAACAGGACATCACAGCTCTATGCTGCTGGATCCCGGTGAGGTCGGAGCTGCCCGGGGATCCTGCACTGCCTTTGCTTTGGGCACATTCCTGCAGTGCACACTCACAGCTGCGGCCAGCTCCTGTTTTCCTGCCCCACTACATCCTTATTGCAGTTTCTTTGTTCTGTGCTCACCAAGGATGTTTCGGGCTCCCAGCTGCAAACCTCAAGGATGTTTCTACAGGTTCTTAGGCAGCCTATTGGTATTTTTCCACCACCATTGGGCTGCTCGGATGATCCCTAACGCAGTGCCATCCCCAGCCCTGGGGCACCCAAAGGCAGAGGAAATTGGTGCAGCAGAGCCAGCTGGGGGGCAGCCAGGTGCCCGGGGCACAAACCTGCCTGGCTTTGGTGTGCAGGGGGCAGTAGCTGGGGGGGGGTTTTGGGTGCGGCAGCGATCACTGGGTCTCTTTTGGGCTGCAGGGTTTGTGGCTTCCCATGATGTCCCCCAGGTCCTTCAGCAGGTGAGCCTCCCACCGCTGGTTTCCTCTCCTTACCTCCTGTCTTGTCCCTGCAGGAGGAAGACCATCTACAAAACAGTCTGCCTGTCCTTCCTGCTGGTGATCACGGTGACGGTGCTGCAGCGGGGAATGGCCCCCAGCCAGTTCCTGCAGGGCCAGCAGCAGAAGGAACTGCCTACGCCGGAGCCCCTAAAAACACAGAAGAGAGACAACGCCTTCTCCATCACCAGCACCTTCTGGAAAAGCAAAAAGGAAAAAGCTCCAGGCAAGGAAGAGGAGGGAGGCACGACGGAGAGGCAGGTAAAATCGTGGGACATCACCACTACCAACTGCTCAGCCAACCAGAACTTGAGCAAGGTGGACTGGTTCAAAGGGCTGGAGCCCAACTTCCAGCAGTTCCTGCTCTACCGGCACTGCCGCTACTTCCCCATGCTGATCAACCACCCCGAGAAGTGCAGCGAGGATGTCTACCTGCTCATCGTGGTCAAGTCCATCATCACGCAGCACGACCGCCGCGAGGCCATCCGGAGGACGTGGGGCAAAGAGAAGGAGGTGGAGGGCAAGAAGATCAAGACGCTCTTCCTATTGGGCACGGCCTCCAAGGAGGAGGAGAGAGCCAACTACCAGAAGCTGCTGGATTACGAGAACCACATCTACGGGGACATCTTGCAGTGGGATTTCCTGGACAGCTTCTTCAATCTCACGCTCAAAGAGGTCCATTTCTTGAAGTGGTTGAACATCTACTGCGACAGCGTCCGCTTCATCTTCAAAGGCGACGACGACGTATTTGTGAGTCCCGACAACATCCTGGAGTTCCTGGAGGACAAGAAGGAGGGAGAGGACGTCTTCGTGGGGGACGTCCTCTACAAAGCCAGGCCGATCCGGAAGAAGGAGAACAAGTACTACATCCCCAGTGCTCTCTACAACAAAAGCATCTACCCGCCCTATGCAGGTGGTGGAGGCTTCGTCATGGATGGACCGTTGGCCAAGAGGCTGCACAAGGCCTCGGAGACGCTGGAGCTGTACCCCATTGATGACGTCTTCCTAGGGATGTGCTTGGAGGTCCTCAAGGTATCGCCCGTTGGGCACGAGGGCTTCAAAACGTTTGGCATCGTGAGGAACAAGAACAGCAAGATGAACAAGGAGCCGTGTTTTTTCCGGAGTATGTTGGTGGTTCATAAACTGTTGCCTCCAGATTTGATCCAAATGTGGGACTTGGTGCACAGTAACTTGACGTGCTCGAGAAAACTTAATGTCCTTTAGCTCATTCTCTCTGGAGAGCTGGGACTGAGTGGGGACAAAACGAGTGGGACACAACAAGCTTCTGCTTATGGCATGGGCAAGGCTTGTGATGGTGGTTGTTCCTGTACTGTAATGTGGTTCGCCTATCTCCAGCTGGGTTGGGGGTTGCTGAAGATGAAGAAAGAAAAAAAAGAGAAAAAAGAGAAACCCTAGCACAAAGTGGGAAGGGAGAGAAAGAGAGGGAAGACAGGTCTGTGCGCCCTGCAATAGGTTACCACCTCCAGGTGGGGCTGGGGGAGGCAGGAGGAGATTCGTAAGGGATGTTCAGGGTCTGGCTACCCAAGAAGGCTGCTCCAAGTGGGTCAGTGGTCTACGTGCACATGAACACTGCTCAGAAGCGAAGGGGATTGTATTTGTACCCAAAACGCCTCCTCCGTGGAGCGTCATCAGGGGGGACACAGGGTGGGCGCGCCCTGCCATCGCCAAGTGCAGGGTTGCACACCCACGTGTCCCTGCGTGCTGTGGACGTGCACAGCCAAATCCAGGGCCCTGAACACGCACGGCGAAATGCGCACGTGTGTGTGCTCGCTCTCTTCTCTCTCTCTCTCTCCTTCTCTTGTGCCAGACATTGAAAGGAAAAAATTTCTACTACCTCAAAGGTCCCCCTGTGCAGTGCCTTTTTTTTTCCCCCTCCTTTTCTTAATGTGTTTTGGAAAAGTGCCTGTTTCATTCACTCCAAGTCTGTATGTTCCCCAGGTTAGAAAACAAACAAGAACGGGTGTACAGCAGCCAAAGGAGGGACTGTGGTGCCAAGCCGCACCACTTCTCCTCTGCAAATGCCCCTCGTCTGCTGGGATGAGCTGCAGATTTGAAGGGAAAAAAGAGAAAGAGCCCATTTGTGCCCCAGGCTCGGCTGTTGGTGGCAGCGCTGGGGGCTAAATGGTGACGTTTGGTGATGTTCCATTTATGGTGATGTTGATTTACGATGCGCCCAAAGGAGCCACAGCCCTGGGTACCTGCAGGGCAGAGCCCGAGGGCACCGCTGGGCACAGGGCTCGCTGCTGTTCCCGTCCTCTGGTGGGTTCACCTGGGGTACCTCCTGAGGTGACAGCTCTGTCATTCCTGTTGGGTACAGCTGTGCGCTCATCCCATCCGTGGGAGGGGGCACAGAGCAGAGATCTGTCAGTGCTGCTCCTCACCTGGAGGGAAACAGGAACCGCGTAGATTTGGTGAATGTTTTAGTTTCTGAAATAAAGGTGAAAAGCAGGAAGAGTTCAAAGGAAAAAAAAAAAAGAAACCCAAGCCCTCACCTCGTGTCGTTGCTAGCAGGTTTCTGCTGGCCAGGACAGCCTGGATGGCTGGGAACAAAACGCTGTCACGGGCCACGGTGGCACAGCCTTGGCTGGGCTGGAGGGGAGGAATAAAGGCTTGCGAGGAGACCCCCCTCACCCCTTCCCTCCCGTCGGGGCAGCCCGCAGCTCGATGCTGCTCCTCTGCTGCCCTCTGCTGCCCGGCCCCGCCGCCGCGCTCCGACCATTTGCCGCCGGGCCGGCGCGCAGACTCCGAAATAAAATGGCTGATGGCAGCGGTGCGAGCGGTCCGGCACGCAGACCGATGGAAACAGGACTTCCCTACGCTCTGCAGCGCTGCTCCAGCCGCTAAATGCCGCTTCTTTCCACGCACACCCCATGCTCACGTGGAATGCTATGCGTGAAGGGAAACGCTGTGCTGTAGGGACTGCATTTTCCCTCGCCAGAGGTTCTGTTCCAGGAATGAGGCAGTAGAACTGCAGGCAGCAGGCACTACGCTTGCCCTGTTACCACTAGAGAGGAAGGTAGGTGCTGGCAGGCTGCTGGGAAGGTCAGTGCCCTAGCTGGGAAGCTGCCTGGTGTGGCACAGGGTTGGGCTGTGGGTGAGAGCCAGAGCAGCTTTCAGCAGGAGCTGGGGCTGCAGCCACAGAAGCCTCTCAGTACCAGCTTTGCACTGCCCAGGTTTGAAGGAACAGCAGCTGCCCTCCTGCCTTCTGTACCAGCATGCTGCATCACTCAAAGGCAGCATTGTGCCCCACCAACTGCTGCAGCAGGACAGCAGCCAAGGCCTTGGGCAGGACAAGAGACCAGTGCTATGCCAAAGGGAAAGAGGGGCAGAAGTTCATCTATTTGCAGAGCAGCGTTTATGACAGGCAAGTTACTTCCCCTACTGTGCTTCAAGGTACTGCCCCAGCTTCAAGGAACCAACAGGAGACAGGGCCAGTAGCAGTTTTGGATGAAATAAAACACATACAGCCTTTCTTTCATGCTAAAAGAGGTTAAGGGTAGCTGCAGCCCAGGGGCATACTTCTTTCTTAAGTGTAAAGCACAGGCCCTGGGCAGGGGAAAGGGCACAGAAGGATGCTGCCTGCACCGAGCGCAGCGACCTTAGAGCAGGAAGCCTCCAGCCAGACTTTGGCCCAGCCCCGCCCCTGTTGTAGTGGCACAGAATTAACACGAACCAGTTTAGGTCCTTTAATCTGTCCAAGACAGGGTGCTGAAGCACAAATGATAAAACATTCTGCATTTTTACAGCAAAAAAATGCTACAGAAGTTTATAGGAAAAAAAATATTTTTGTACATGGGTAAAACATTATAAATCCAAGACAACTCACAGACAAAGGGTAAATTCCCACAGCTATCGCTCATTTCTGTTAAAAAGTTCACTTGAATAGGCAAGCAGTCAAAATAGCTTGCTTTTCCTCCTTGAAATGAAAATTCTTTCTTCCGAGTGGCTCACAGTACTCCTTTGCACCTTGGAATGTCCTCCGAAGGCTCCACCAAGATAAAAGGAGAATAAAAACCCCTGGAGTCCTTTCAGATAGTCTCAGAGATCAAGAGAAGGGAAAGGAAAAGGGAGGTTTATTCAAACTTGATCTTCTTCCCTTGCGGCTTGTGATCTCCACCTCCTCCTCTGCCTCCTCGGAAGCCACCTCCTCTACCTGTAACAAGAGATTGTATCAGGAAACAGAGATGCACGTGTCCCCCCTACAGTCACCACTGCCTTTCCAAACCCCTCCCTGGTACAGGACAAAATAAACTCACATCCAGCACTCTGTGGTGAGAGCACAGTGTAATCTAGAGAACGGCTTCAGCTGATATTTTGACACCAGGCCTTAGAAGAGGGATACCTACCTCCAAACCCTCTGCCACCACCTCTGCCACCAAATCCACCTCTTCCTCCTCGGCCTCCTCTGCCGCCACGACCACCAAATCCACCGCCAAATCCGCCGCCACGCTGAAATTCACCCTTTGGTTTGGCAAAATCAAGGGTCACTTTGTTTCCATCTATCTCTCCGTCCTCCATAGCTTCTTTAGCTGCTTTGGCATCTTCTGGGGAGCTGAAGTCCACAAACCCAAACCTAGGCAGTGGATTAAGAGAGACAGTCAAACTCCACGCTATCCGTGAGCTGTAGCACCACCTACTGGCACTTGATAGCAATCCCTTCGGTAACAGTAGCAGCCAACACAGTGATCTGGAACTGTTACTTGTCGAACAGTACCAGGCTAATCACAACTGATGTAACAACGTTGTGAGTGTGCCAGCACTGAGCTGTTAATGTCCTTCTCGTGCGAATCCATAGGCTGCCACGGATGTGTTGGCAGGAAGGAGCTCATTGAGAAGTGAGCATGCCCAACCAGAGCTATAGGCCTACCCTCCAGTTCCACACCATCTACTGCCTTCTAGGAATCACCTACATGAGCGTTAGATACACCCTGCACCACACTGATATTTTCCTCCTGCAGGAACTGAAGTAACCCCAGATTATGCTTAACATACCCTTTAGAAGATCCAGTGTCTCTATCTGTGACTATTCTAGCACTTATAGAGCCTTCAAACGATTCTCTTAGCGTCTCCTCCGTTGTGTCCTCAGAAAGGCCTCTGACAAACAATGTTTTGCTTTGTTCTGTGGAAAGACAATACATTCAGAGATCACAGTCTGAGCAAAGCTACCATTAACCTCTCAACAGCACATTCAGCCTGCATTACTGACTCCAACAACAGCCCCCGGGGTTTTCTTTTTAAAGGAAGCCGAGGCACCCAAAGGTAGATGACCCTGACAACACTCAGGACTGCAAACAGAACCTTACATCCAAGTGTCTCCCAATGGACCCACTCGGTACCATCAAATTCGTCCCCCTCTACACACTTTCATCCTCCAATAGATAGCACACGTGAATGTCGATATAGATACTAACAGGGTAACAGACACTGCTGGATCAGCACTTGACTATCTAGAGGACTTTAGAAATCGTTTCATCAGCATTTCAGATAATCAGTCATCATATCCAGCACATCCACTCACGTCTTTCACAGCTGTTTGTTGCTTTGGTTTTTTTTAAAGCAGACAAAAGTTAGCATGAATTGCACACTCTTATCACAAGGTCAAATCATCGGGCATGGAACACTTACGGTTAAATCCTCCTCTTGCATTCATGTTCCCTTTCTGCCACGATGGTGAACTGAATTCCAGCCTGATTGCTCTGCCTTCAATCTCTGTGTTGTTACAGGAATTCAATGCCTCTTTGGCATCCTCGGCTGTGGGAAATTCTACAAATGCATACCTATTTGGAAGAGGAAGATTGCAGTCAGCTTGGGAGGCACAGCACACCAGTGGAGGTAAGGAATTCACAATGCCAACTGAGGACTCGGTTTTACACATACCCTTTAGGCCTGCCCTGGTTGTTCTGTGGCATCTTGATGGAAGTAGCTTTTTTGAACAGTTCCTGGAGAGTTTCCTCTGAGGCAGCATACGACAGGTTGTTCACAATCAGAGTCTTTGACTCCCTCTCTCCACCTCCTGGAAAGGAAACACAGTGCTTTAAGTCCAAGCTTAGAAGGAAGAGCTCTCTACCTCTAGGCACAAAGTCCCCTCCTAAGGAGATGGCAGCTCTTGCACCCACTTCAAGGTGAGGCACAAAGCCCAGAACAATCCTGTTCTGATCTCCTGGACTAACTGTCCTCTTTTGTCAGAAACATGCAGGAGAGACCTGCCATGCATGCCATATGGAGCACAAGTAAGGCAAAAGGCTCAGTCCCATTATCTTACAGCTTTGCTGCAATGCTTCAAGTCACTCCGTCCCTAGCAAGCATCTAACACAAGCACAGCTAAGTCCTGCCCTCTGCATGCACACTATTAATCTGAAAGCATACCTTTCTGATTTTCCTGCTGGCTCTTCTCACCGGTGTAGTCAATGACCATGGCACGACCATCAACCTCTGTGCCTTGCTTCTCCTCCAGTGCTTTTTCTGCCTCAGCTTCTGTTTTGAATTCAATATAGGCCATCCTACAACAAAGAAAGCGACAGTCATTCCTGCAAGGAGGCATCGCGTGATTGAAGGGGACGATGCCTAAACACACCAAATGCAGTAACAGCAAACCCCTAACAACTTTCCCAGCTACGTACCCTTTGCTGCTCCCTTCCTTGTTCAGTACCAGTCGGACTTCTAAAGCGTTTTCAAATACGTTTTTCATTTCATCTTCAGTGACACGGTAGGGCAGATTCTTCACAAACAGAGTTCTAGCATCTCTCTCTGCAAAGAGGAAAGAAAAGCTCTCACCATCCGCTCCCTATGCCTTCTTGACAAGCAGACAGCCCAACTTCATCCAGCAGAAGAAACCAAACAGGATAGATTTGAAGTCCCGACAGCAGAAAAGGCAATAGCAAAAATGAATTAGGTTACCATTACGTTGTTTCCCTAAGGGCACTGAATTCTGAATGCAGCTCCTAAAGCTTAGGACAGGACCACGTTTCCTCCTCATACACCTACTATGCACTACTTTCTTCCAACCCTGTTCTTCAGATTTGCAAGTCAGAACTTGCACATCCATGTCAGCATTTGAGAAACCACCACACAGGGATCAACCCAAGGAAATGTCCTTAAGAGCAGCACAGCAGCCATCAGTAACACCATCCACCTTTCTCTGATGTGCAGATAATTCAGAATTGAGTCATACCTTTCTTGTTTTCTTTAAGACTTTCTTTGCTCTTCGCTTTTTCCAGTTTGATTTCCAAACCCATCAGCTTCTTCCCATTCAGTTGAAGAGCTTTATCCATATCCTCAGCAGATAAGAAGTCCACATAGCCAAACCGCCTGAAAGAAGAGCAGCTTCGCTGTTTAAGCTGATCTATCTCTAATAACAATACATACAGAAAGCAAGAACAGGGGACTGTGGTCAAGCTGAAGTGTCAATGAAAACAGGCAGGCCAGCACAGATAACTAGCAGTAGAGAACAGCAGCTCTGTACTGAAGTGGCAGCTCTCCCTTTAGGGAGAAGTATACATCTGAAGTACACCACCACTACCAGCACTACGTGCATTCTGGTCCCTCTTCCAGCTTCCATTCGCTATCAAACAACCCTCCAAGCACCCCAAAGGGAAGCAGCATCAGCACGCTGACAGCCACCTACACGAACTGCCAAGTCAAAGGAAGAAGCTGCAAAATTCCACAGAGGAACTTACTTGGAAGAACCAATTCTGACTTCTGAGACTTGGAGATTTTTCTTGCCAAAGAATTCTTTGATGGCAGTCCTCAGTTCTTCGTAGTCCTTGGTGGGGGTCAAGTTCTTCACAAAGAGTGAGAAAGCTGAAGCAGGTGCTTTGAATGAAAAGACATTTGAGTGTAAGGCAAGTGAAGAGAGTTGGAAGTTGGACTATGGACAGCATTAGCACATCAGGTCTGCTCAAAAGTCACATCACATCTCAGTATTAAGTCCCTTATAATCATCATTTGTGCTGAGGAAAAAACACACCGAACATCCACAGCCCCTTCACCATTACATACATGCCTCACCCAGCAGTCCAACAACCACTCAACTGAGCATCACTTCTGAGCCCACGCCACTTACTTTCTGTTTTCTTTTTCTTGGCCTCTGGTGCACTCTTATTGGCCATTTCTTTTTTCCTTTTTCCAGGTGCTTCCTTGACAGGTTCTGTGGTTAGGGAATAAGAAACAACACTGAAATAGAAGTGCATGAATAAAACAACAGCTTCTCCTGTGCTGCATCAATACAGGACTATTAACTTCTACACTGTTCACACAGAAGGCCTGCATTACAATTGACTGTTCTTCAATCCTAAAGACCACAACACAAAAGAATTTTGTTTGGACACTTTGCTACTATGAAAAATAACGTTATAGAAACTCACTTTCATCCTCACTTTCTTCCTCATCCTCCTCTTCATCATCTTCATCCTCCTCATCTTCCTCCTCCTCTTCATCCTCCTCCTCTTCAGACTCTGCCTTGGCTTTAGCAGGTGCAGCCTTTGCTGGAGTAGGTTTCTTCACAGGAACAGGCGTTGTGTCCATGGCCTCATCTTCAGACTCTGCAACAAGTGGAGTGGGAGACTTCAGGAGCATTCCACATTAAGCCACTTTTGAGTCTAAGACACATTCAATTAACTCTATAGTTTTGCATTCCTCATGAAGCTTATATGAAGAGTTTTGTAATGTTTCAGTGTACTGCCTGTATCTCAGCTTTTACTGCACTAACAGCAGCTCCCTAAAAGTAGAAAAATAAACACTCCTATATCTGACTGACACTGGTAGCCAGCTAAAGGCAGCTGGGCACTAACTGAACACAGACACACTGCATCAGTCCCACTAACCCATCGTGGCACCCTCCCTTAGTCTCCCTGTAGCTGTCTACCACTTTAACAACTACATTTTCCAAAACTAAGTTTCTCTAAACCTTTATGGACAACATACCATCCTCCTCCTCGTCCTCCTCATCCTCCTCCTCGTCTTCCTCCTCCTCCTCCTCAGATTCTTGCTTTGCTGGCACAACTGCAGGCTTTTTGGCTGGTACAGCTGCTGCGGACTTTTTGGCTGCAGGCTTCACAGGCATTGCTGGTTCCTCTTCCTCATCTACCACAACAGTACAATAAGCCTTTATCCATAGCACTCAGTGATCAAACTCTGCCAAGCACTTTGTTTCATCAGAGAGAACTCAAAACGTGTGGCACACGCTTCAAGTAACACAGCTGCAATACAGAGACTTCTCCAACATTCACCAATCACCCAACTTTCCTCCTTCACTGCCCTTCTGAGTATTGCATTTTGCTGAACTGCCAATTTCAAAGGTAATCAATTTCACCTACGAGACTGAACCAACTTTGGTCAACTCACAAAGACAGAAACGCACTCCAAAAGTAACTTACCAGACTCTTCTTCCTCCTCATCTTCCTCATCTTCTTCTTCATCATCTTCATCTTCCTCCTCGCTCTCTTCCTTCTTGGCATTCTTGCCATTTTTTGCTCCTTTGCCTAAGACAGCAGCCTTTTTGGGCGATGGAGCAGCAGCCTTTTTAGCTGGAGTAGCCACAGCCTTCTTGGCTGGTGTCACTGCCTTTTTTGCAGGAGTAGCAGCCTTCTTTGCAGGGGTAGCAGCCTTCTTGGCTGGTGTAACTGCTGCCTTTTGTTGTTTCTTTGGAGGGACCATCATCTGAAAGGGATTTACTGAGTGTGAGACTAGAGCTGCCCCCGATGGGATATCAAACTGATGAAAGCGACCCCTCAGTGACATTATGCCTTGACAGCCATTTAGAACTATGCAGAACTTGTGAAGCTGGCACTTTAGGAGCTGCAGCAAGCATGTAGCTAGCTCCTTACACCAAATTAATTGAGATCTTTGCTCTTTCTGTGCCACTGCTGCACCTGTTCTGCCTATTCCACTAACTCAGTTAAAGTACTAATTTTTGCTTTTTACCTTATTTGCCTATTCTGTTGAATTACTGCAGCCCCAAAAGCAGCTTTTAACAGGTTAACAGCAAAGTATCCTGCAACTGCCTGCTCCTGAACCAATCCCAACAATCCCTCCTGCAACAGGGACTCACACCTTTGAAGTTTTCAGCCCTGTGCTATAGGTGTGCAATAAATCACTTACTACAGATGAATTAACCATTCAATCACTCCCTGCTACTCAGACCAGCTTTAAGATCCCCACAGTCCCTCCAAAGCCAGGAAGCACGGCTTGAACTGCTCAGCCAGTTCTTCCCTCACTGCTTTCCCCTTATGCAATCCAGTTTATCCTTCAGCCACAACAAACAATCCGTCCCTCCCAAAGCTGTTTACCAGCGTGGACTGCCCACCTCACCCCCCCCATAACCCTCAGTCACTTCCGAAGCTCGTGGCTGCACGTGTTCCATTTCCAGACGGCTCACCTCTTCCCCGCTGCTTTCCTCTAAGTCGGAGGACTCTTCCTCTTCGCTTTCCTCGACCTTTTTGGGGGGAGGCGCCATTTTTTTCTGTTTCATTTGATTTTTGGGAGTCTGCGGGAGAGAACGGACCGTGAGAATACGGTGCGGTCCCACTGCCGGCAACGGGCGCGCCGCGGGGCGGACAATCGCCTCAACCACGTGGCGGCCCAATCCGCCCCGCCCGGGGCAGCCCCGCGTGGTGTCCCCGTTCCTCCCCCACCCCCACGCGTTCACTCTCCGCCGCACCACGTGGCCGGCCCCCCCACGCCCCCCC
>JACDJE010000006.1:312136-326817 GCA_016647715.1 Pavo muticus
ACCCCCCCGCCCCGCGCGCGCCAACATGGAGGAAGAACGGGGGGGGCGCTCGAAACCGCTCCCACCGCGCGCGCGCCCCTCCCCTCGCCGCCATTTTCGCTGTGAAGGAAAAAAGAACGGGGGAGAGGAGGGCCGGGAACCGCCGCGCGGCGCTGAGGAGACGGCGGCGGCGGAAGAAACGCGGCGAGCCCCGCTCCCATCTCAGGCCCGGCCCCGCGGCCTCAGAGCCGGAGGCCCCACCGCACCCGAAGGCCCCGCCCGGCGGCCTCACCTTGGCGAGCTTCACCATGATGGCGGCGGTGCCTGGCGGCGCTGGGGCGGCGGCCGAATTGCCTCGGGGGGGTGGGAGTGCGCGTCCCTGGGGGGTGGCGGCGGGGAACGGAACGGGCCCCGGGAGCGGCGGCGCGGCGCTGGCGATGCGGACCGGGGATTGAAACGAAAGAGCGAGCGCACGGCCCTTCCGCTGGCTTGCCTAGCCCTCGGCTTCGCCCCGCCCACTCCGCCCCCGCTCCGTCCAATCGGCGCGCGCGCCGCGCCGCGCGGCCAATCGCCGCTTCCGCCCCTCGAGCCCGTTCGCCAATCGACGTCGCTTTGTCATCAACCAACGGGAGAGCGCGTTACAGCGGGCAGCAAGGGGAAAGCCCGCGAGACGTGAGACGAGAACTAGGGGAAGTGGGGCGGCCAATGACAAGGTGGCAGCTCGATGCCTGCGCTCTGATTGGACGGAGCTCCTAGCGGAGAGCGGGCGTGTCCGGGGCCGCGGGAGAGCACGTGGCGGGCGGCGGGCCACGTGGTGGGGCCGGGCAGGGGGCACCGGGGGGTTTAGGGGAACCGGGGGAGCATGGCGGTCCTGGACGGAGGTGGGAGCTGACTCCCGGGCTGGTCGGGCACCGGAAGGGGGTGCAGCTGGGGTTGCTGTTTTATTCGGGGGTTCCTAAATTATGGGGTTGGGGTCGGGGGTTCCTTAATTATGGGGTTGGGGTCTGCCTTGTTCTGCCTTTGCTTCCTTAGCCCCTGTATTAACCCCCCGCCCCGGCACTAACCCCTCTTCTGCGGCGCTGCGGCAGTACTAGTGTGAGTCCGGGAGCAGGGGAGTGAGCAGCTGCTGGGGTGATGCTTGATATGGAAGGACCCCCCCCCAGCTGTGCTCCTGTCCCTGGAGAAAAATAAACTGTGTCCGCACGATGAATGACGCTGAGTTTGTTCACTGGGAGATAATATTCCTGTGGGGTTTTATTTCAGTGCATGCTGAATTGGATGTAGGTGGTCCAGGGCAGCCCCTGGCGCTGCCCCCCCCGGCGTGGTATTACCGGAGTCCAACCCTGTCCCGGGGGCTCCGGGCTCACCCCCGTATTCCCTCTGCCCTTCCAAGGCTGCTGGAGAAAAGCCTCTCACCTGGGAGAGAAAACCTAAGGAAAAGAGGTAGGGACTGTGAAGGAATGATGTCATGCATGGTGTGAGGAGGCACCCCCGGATGCTCAGGGGGACCCGGGAACCTCTCGCCAGCCTGCAGACAGGCTGACACCATAGGAAGGAATGGAGCTAGGACGGGGGCACTGCCGGCATGAATGTGTCTGTCACGTGCACGTGTGGAATATGATCACTCAGACTCCCTCCCTTCACATGCTGCGGGAGCCATCCCTGAGTGCTCAGGGTGCACCAAAGCCCCGTGTTAGCTCTGCAGCACAGCTCAGAGGGAGCCTCGGGGCCAAGGCAGGGCTGCAGCCATCTGCAGCATCAGCGCGGAGTAATGTGGCCAAAACAGGTTTAGCAGCTCTGTGGCAAAAACGCAGTTTAGGCGGAGGAGGGGGGACCCCGAAAAGCAAAGGGCCACCCCTAGAGAAAGCGCACTGCCAGGAACCAGTAAGGCAGAAAGCAGTACAGTGCTTGGAAGTGGCCCAGTGGCACCTGGCCCTGTGACCCCAGCATTGGCTGGTGTTCCCCAGGGGATGTCCCCATAGTCATCTTGTGAATGAACCCCCAAAACCCATGGCTGGAGCGAAGAGGACCAGCCTGGGACACAGATTTGGGACCGAGGTGCCCCCTGGGACCAGACATGCAGAGACAATGACTTTCCTGCTGAAGGTACTGTCAGCCCCCAAACCTGGTGTTGAGCAGTGCTGTGTTGTGTCCCACTGAGCCGAGAGCCATTCCCTCGGAGCAAACAAGTGCAGATCGTGTTGTCAGACCCTTATTTGATTAGTCTCCCCACGGCGCTGCACCGTTTGCCTTCATTACTTTTCCTGTCCCTTGCCATAGTCCTATCGTGTAGCATCTGTCCAATAAAAGGCCTGCTAATACAATTTACATCTAGTTGTCACTTTCTGCCTCACCCAGGAGAATGGGCTCCCTGGGTGCTCCGTGCCTTGGAAAAGCAGTTATGCTGAGGTGGGAGAAGTGACATCCTAGCAGAGTTTATTGCTAAGTTCAGCTTTGTGAAGTTACATTTTGGGGTCTGCGCCTGGGATGGAGAGCTCAGGATGCCGTTTCCTCTAGAAAATCCTTTCTCAGAATGAAGTGAGCTTCATCCTCAGAGAAGTGGTGAAAAAGCAAACTGCAGTGAAGCTACAGGAGCCCCGAGCTGTGGGTGGTGTGGTGTTAGTGCAGCTTCGTGCTTCAGCCATAACCCTCTGAGTACTGAAGGAGCGAGCTGCAGGAGGGTGGCACATGGGAGAAGAGCATCCCGAAGGCACTCACAGGTGCTCCATAAGGAGGAACCAGTGGAAACAGGGTGAACCTAAGCACTAGAAGGGAAATTGCAAGAGGAATTAAGAGTGGCGGAGTGCTGGTGGGGTCAGTGTGCATGGGGACAGAGCTGAGCCAATGGGGCAGCAGGAGAAGGGAGGATTGTATTTGGGGTTTGCATTTCTCCCTTTGCTTTTTCTGGCTGTGCTGGCAGCTGACAGGCAGCAAAGGAAAGATAATGAGAGAAATCTGCTCTGCCTCTCTGACAGCTTTCTCCAGTGTGTCACATTCAATTGTCCCAACAGGAGGAGATAAAACTTCTCTGGCTGCCGCAATGAACACAAAGAGCAATGAAGCCCTGTAATTAAAGCTGCTGTGAATGCCTGGCAGCAGGGCCAGCTCTTGGGTTCCTGCTTGGATTTGGTGCCTTGGCTGTCCTAAATATATAGAAAATTAGATGAGTTTTATCCTTTTCTAGTCTGGACATCACAGCCTTCCTTTTCACAATGCAAGGTGCTCCATCCTGCCTGGGCCTTCCTGAGCTCCATGAACAACATCAGTGTCTGTGATGGACTTTTCTTAGAGGTGGTCCATGGGCAAGACCATCTGGCCTTAGAGGGTACAGCGAGCCTGTCACAGAGCCACTTTGCCATCACTGGCCAAGAGGAATGCAGGAAACACTGAGGACCAAAGCACCCATGTCCCTTGTCCCCACTCAGGTGACCATCATGACCATCACCAACCCACCTTGAAGACAACACTCCCCATGGCCCCAGATGCCTGTCCCCACATGCCACCACGCCACCTCTCATCCATTAGCTGCCATGCTAATTGTGCATCACTTTCCTTTCTTATCCAAACTATCCCCATAAACCGAAGCAGGTGCTGCTGGGACATCAGTTCCATCGTCCTTACCATGTTGCAGTGGGAACAGGTGCAGGTGATGCTTGGCTGCTGGTGACCTTCATGGGCCAATTGTCCCTGCACACTGCTGCAGGGCTGGGGAAGGGATTTCTGTGCTTCCCATGGCCCTGCTGGGAGGAATGGGATCCGAGCACATCTCTGACACTGATGCTCCATCTCCATTTGCATAGCCCTAATCCCAGATCCAGCCACGAGGGCTTTGCAAACACTGTCCACGTGAGCTTTCCCCCACCCACAGCCATGTGAAGCGAGAAAAAACCAGCCCCTCCCTCGGCTTTTGGGGAGGGGTGGTGAAGAATCTGCTGGCATTCCCAGTGCCATCCATCACAGCTCCAACCGTCTGGGAAAACTGCTGTAAAACTGAGTTTTGGCTCTGTCAAGGAAAGAAAAAAAGCCATGGCTGTTGCAAACAACCCCGGCACAAAAAGCCTTACAAGGCTGGGGCAGCCTCGCAGATGGATTGCTTTTTAATCCCCAAGCGAAGGTGATAAATCTTTGAATTGGAGGCACCATCAAGGGGTGCTGCACAGCCGGGGGGATTTGCTGTGCTGCGGTGTGAGCACGTGGGGTTCAGCCACAGCGGGTTCCAATGGGATCGGCTGCTGGGAAGGCACTGCTGTAAATCTCAGAGGGCAGATGACAACTTTTGAGAAGCGGCTCTTGGGAAATGAACCATTTGGAGAGAAGGTGGTGGTGTGGAGCTTGATCCAGACACGTGCCCTGAACTGTGGGGACAGAGAGATGTGTCCTTCAGCTCAGAGCAAACCCACCGCAGGCAGTGTTTTGGGGTCCTCCTAGCACTGTGGCCATCCTGCTCCAGGGATGTCTGGTCCGTGGCTGATAGCGTAGGTGGGAGATGTGGGGGTCCCTGCACAGCCCCAAACCCTGACCCCATCACTCATCCTTGGCTCGCCCCAACCATCACCTCCATGCATAGCTCCAAGCAGGAGTAATCCCTTTGGTTCATCCTGCAGAAGCACCTTACCACCAGTCACATATCTGTGCAACATATGTAGGCACTTGACCAAGCCCCCAGCAGGGATGGTGACACGGAGCCACAGGGTTGTCCCCATGTGCTGTCCCAGAATGGTAGCTGGTGGAGTGAGGTTTGCCCTCAAATTCTCTTTGGGGTGATAAAAAAAACCCCCTCTAAACAGCCCCAGTGTCACCACCTGACACGTACTGCTGGAGCATCACCACCAGCTTCCCCTCCTGCATCTCAAAGAGCAAACTAGCAGCCAAGGAGAGGCGGAGGGGACACATGGAGGATGGCTGTGCCAGGGGACAGCTGGGGACATGACCCAAGGGGGTCACTTTCTGCTGTCCCTTGGCCAAGGTGTTTACTCCCCTGACTTCCCCGCTGCCCTGAGCCAGGGCATGACGGACCTGAAACTCCACTTGCTGTCGCTGCGCAATAAAATGTTATCGACTGCCAATTAAAAAGCCATTCCCCAGAGGTTTCTAGCTGAGGAAGTGTCCGTGTGAGGCATAATGGGGCAATAACAGCCATCAAGGAGGCATCCGTCACCTCCACCTGTGGCTGCCTGGGACCGGGAGAGATGGGAGATAGAGAGGGGAGAAAATGGAGATCGATGCACTTTGCCACGATGACGTGCACTGAGAGCAGCTGAGAAGATCCTGAAGGGCAGAGGTTACCACAGCCCCGCATTCATCTGCACAACGGGACCCCAAAGGGAAACATTTTGCCAATGGGACAGGGGCTGTGAGGCTGGGGCTGGGTCAGCGGGGCACAGAAGGGAGTATGTGAGCACACGTCCTGGCTGGGGGAAAACTGGGGCTGGGAAAGTTGTGTAAGAAGCGGCTCAGCCTGCTCCGATAGCCATGGGGTGGCATTTTGGAGTGCTGATATTCCATCCCACGGGAGGATCCTGTACGCACCAGGATGGCAGCGGCATTGATCCCAGGCAGCGAATCGATCGGCCCCTCCAGCCAGGAAGAGCTGGCCTGCCTGCCCACCTGCCGTGGCATTTTGTGACATTTTCCCAGCAGAGTGTCTGTGGACAGATTGATCACCTCCATTCTGGAGGCGGCCCCATGCATTGTGCGTCCCACTCACACCTTCCCTGCCTCAAGTGAGCAAAGCCCCAGGAGAACCATCAAGGCATGGCAGCACATTTTGGGGTGCCTTTAGGGCAGGAGCTGCCATCATCACCTTCCCCGGCAACTTTATTGCACAAAGATGTGGGGATATGCAGGAGGGGGATGAAGGGACAGTGCCCATCACTGTTGTCAGCACGTGGGAGGATGGCTGGGTGCTGGGGATAGGTCTGGGTCCCAGGGAATGCAACTAGGGCACAAATTGAGGCTCTGATTTGTGATTCTTGGGTGAGGAACAGCTCATGCAGGGTGGGGATGAGGGGGCCCCTGTGACACCACGATGCCCTGGCTTTGGCTGGCCCCAGTGCTGAGCACAGAGAATGCAATGCAACCTGGGCACAGTGAGGCAAGGGATGGTCACCGTGTCCCTGGAGCAGCCGAGACAAGCAGCCTGGCAGCACGCCTGGAGAACCAGCCTTGCTTCTGGTGGAACAGCACGGTGATGCACGGCCCCATCGCTCCCCTCCATCGTGCAGATGGATGCCGTGGTGATAGTGATGCCAGTGCTGATGGTGGGGAAGCTGTTTTGGTTCCTCCATGTCCTCTTGCTGTTCAGCAGAGGGATGTGGCGTGTGTGACAGCCTGGCCACCCTCCATCTCCTCCATCTCTTCCATCTCCTCCATCTCGTACTCCTCAGCGTCGGAGAGGGGCAGCCCATTGGCACTGGGTATGGGCTCACACTCAGTGCTGCGGGTGGTGGCGTGGGTGACGCTGGGTGAGTGCTTGCATGAGCCTGGCGGGCGCTGGCCGGGGTGGCACATCACCTCCTTGAACATCTCGCGGAAGCGGGTGGACATCAGGTTGTAGAGGATGGGGTTGGCGGCCGAGCTCAGGTAGAAGAAGACGCCTGAAATGATGTGGACGTACTGGAACATGTGGAGCATGGGGCCGGTCCAGGTGGAGATGAAGCTCCAGACGAGGCGGTCGGTGTGGAAGGGGGCCCAGCAGATCCCAAACACCACCACTAGTACGACTGCGGGGAGCCAGGGGCTGTTATTAGTGGGGTACGGGGCTCAACATCCCGATGCCCTTTTCTGCCACCATACTTGGTGCCCCGGTGCTGGGGAGGCAGTCAGGGGCTGCTGGGGGAAGGGACAGGGAAAGGAGAGTAGTGGGACAGAAGGGTGCTTTGGTCAAGCCTCAGGTCAGAGCCTCATGGTCATGGGATGGAGTAGGATTGGAGACAACCACAACACCCCAGGGTTGTAGGGCACAAGAATCTGGGCTAGGGGAGGGAGAGGTTCACCACCCCAGCCTTATCCCTTCCCCTTTCTTACCCAGGGCTCTCCTGGGTGAGCCACCACGAGCAGACCCCACCACTGGACCACAGCCACCAGCTCTGCCTTTGCCCCCACAACCTTCCTCCAGGATGACCAAGGATGACCGAGACCTCAGTTTCCTCCCAGCACCCTTCCAACACCCCCATTGGCTTTGCCTGTCCCCAGTCTCAGACTCACACAGCATCTTCGTGACCTGTCTCCTCTTCACCTTCTTCTGTCCCCGGACTCTGTGATAGTCGCTGTCACCACTGGACTTGGCTCCCAGGGCCTCCAGCATCTTTTCTTTCTTGAGCCGCAGGCCAATGAGCAGGTACAGGATGCTGATGGTCCCGATGGGCAGGAAGAAGAAGACGATGGTGGTGATCTGGATGATGAGGTTGTAGGTCAAGCGTGGCTTCACCAGGGTGCAGATCTCCGAATCAGGCACGCGGCCCCGGCCGGGCACATAGAGAGGTTGCAGCCCATGGATGCTGGTGTTGGGGATGGAGCAGATGACCGACACCACCCAGATGGTGATGATGACCCTCTTGGCATGGTTCCTGGTCACCACATACTTAGCTTTGAGTGGGTGCACCACGGCAATGTAGCGCTCCACGCTCAGGGCGGTGACGTTGAGGATGGAAGCGAAGCAGACGGCCTCAAAGAGCAACGTCTTGAAGTAACAGCCCCCAGCCCCCAGCAGGAAGGGGTAATTGCTCCACATGTCATACAGCTCCAGAGGCATCCCCAGCAGCAGCACCAGCAGGTCGGACACAGCCAGACTGAACAGGTAGTAATTTGTGGGCGTCCTCATGAAGCGGTGCCGGAGGATGACGATGCAGGTGAGTGTGTTGCCCACTGCCCCCACAGCAAAGATCAGCAGGTAGATCACGCAGACAGGGATGAAGAAGTTGGACCTCAGAGGCCCTAAGTACTTGTGCCGCAGCTGCTCCTCCGTCAGGTTGGCATCTTTGGGGTCGAATAAAGCGTCAGGGTGAGCCCTGTTGCAGAGGTCGGGGCTGGGGGGCTCCATGGGGAAGTCTGGCTGGGGCAGGGGGAGCGCAGGGCCGGAGCAGTTGATGTAGGGATTCATGGCTGCGGGAGACGTGGCAGTTCACGGGGTGTTTTCCCAAACCCTCTGCTGCTCCTAAGCCCGATCCTCTCTTCCCATCAGGGTTCCGAGACTCTGCCGATCACCACAGCTCAGCACCCCCATCCTGCCCCAGCCAAAGCTTTTCCTTTGGGAAAGCACCCAAAATCTTCCAAACCTCCCCCTATAGGAACCCCGCGCTCCCCTTGCCCCGCTTCCCATCTACAAACAGCCCTGGCAGCTCTCTGAGCCACTGTGACCCCTTCGTCCCACCCGTGGGGACACCGTGGCAGGGCTGTCCCCTCTCCTCTTATCCCACAGGACACAGCCCCAAAGCCAACCCCGGCCCGCGCCATGCATTGCCCCAGCTCCAGCTCCCTGTGCAGAGGGGCTGAGAGGTAAAATAGCCGAGGGGAAAATTCATCCTGCTCTCCAGGAAGGACTTACGTCTCGCTAGGAAGCTCCGGACGCAGGATGAGGTCCCAGTACCCCTATGTCAGACGGGGTCGGACGGGGAGGGAGCGAAGGAGGGGATGGAGACGTCGCTGCCTTAAGAGGCAGGAGAAAGGAATCCTGCTTTCCACTTGGAGCTCAGCTCTCGGCAACCCGCTGCCCCTCTCTGCCAGCTGCTGCTCTCCTCCGTCAGCGGGGGGCTCCCGGGAGGCTTCCTCCCGTCCCCAAACCCAGAGCCCAGACCGGGGGCTGGAACCTCGCCGGCAAAGCGGCACCGCGGAGGAGATGCTCTTCAGGAGGGGAGAGGAAATACGTTAAAGTCATAAACTCCATTGACTCGAGAGAGTCCCGGGGGAGGGCAGCACGGCCGTCTCCATCCCCACCAGCAGCCTTCACAACGCGGTGATTTGCCATTTGCGTAGTGAAGGAGGCATCGATCAGCGCTGCTCTGCCGACACTAGCGGGCGCGGGGGCCGGAGTTGGACGGAATTCTGCAGGGAGGGCGCAGACGGAGCCAGAGGCTGCTCGAGGTCTCCGGGCTCCCAGATGTGCAACCCCTGGGTCCTCCCCATCGCCGGCTGCGGAGCGCTGCCCGAGCTGGAGCCCATCACTGCTGCGATCGCGGCATCACCTCTCGCTGTGCACCGGACTCAGATCTCTCCTGCTGCCTGTCCGTCTGTCTGTCCGTCTGTGTGTCTGCCTGTCCTCTGCACGGATCAGCCCCCAGCAGCTGCAGGGTAACAACCCCGCTCGGCAGGCACGCGGACACGTGCACACGCACACCCCCCGCACACCCCATGCGTTCACATGTCCCGGTGCACCATGACAGGCTGCCTGTCCCCTCTCCCCCCCGCAGCTCCTCTCTCTCCAAAAACATGTGCTTTTCTTTCTTTCTTTCTTTTTTAAATCAGTTTCAGCCCAACTTCCATCCGGAGGAGCAGCTGAGCGCCCAGCCTTGCCTCTAAGCCCAAATCCTGCCCCAGTGGCTCCATTGGAACATGTGCTCATCATCTCCGGGGGTGGCTCCAGCAGCCCCCAGGAACCCTGCTCCAGCCTCCAACTCCACACTGTATTGCTGCCTCCAGTTGGCAGGCAGGGCTGAAGGCTGCCAGGATTTTACAGGGATCCAGGGGTCTCCCCACCGTAGAAGCTCAGGAGGTAACATGTAGAGGGTCGGAGGTCTCTGCCCTGCTGTGGCTCCATGGCACTTTGGCTGCACAGCTAGAGACATGCACTCACTGCCAGCATCATCCCTTTGTCCTCTTGAGGGTGTCAGGGGGTTGGTAGGGATCCAGGGACCCAGCACTCGAGGTGGGACCTTGAAAAGTTTTATAATCTTGGGAACTTTCCTCAGTCCATCCCATCTTGGTTCCATCCTGGCTGTGCACAAGGTGGAGAGGATGGAGCTGGGAGAGAATCCAGCAGGGCTGGGTTTGAGCAGGCAAGGCAGGGATCTTGGAGAAGGAGATGGGAAAGAGCAGGCAGGACAGACCTACCAGGACAGACCTTATGCCTCCTGCCCTGTGCCACCTCTTGAACCCAGGCTGAGCCCCGGCACAACTCATTGCACTCAGCACCTGCACCTGGGCAGTGCTGGCCTGGAGGAGGAACAGGTTTCTTTCCCTGCTCCTGGCTGATGCCCAGGCTGCGTTTACCCCATCCATACCCAAGGTTGGGATGGGTCCATGTGGCTCAGAGGCTGCCTCAAGGAGGGAGTGTTCCTGGAAACCTCTCCACCACCACGGCTCTTGGGAAGGGTTCATGCCTCCCACCAACTGCACGCTGCTTCCCATTTTTATCCCTCAACATCTGTTTCTTGCTACATGTCCCCTGTGGGCCCAACGGCACTTCAGAGCAATCCATTCTGCTTTTCAATTTTCTGATAAATGAAATCATCAGAAGATGGCAACTCCTGTTCCATTACTGCTCCATAAAGAGGAGGAGCTGCGTATGGGGCACGGCCCTTCATCCCATTCCCCTCATCGAGCACTTTATTGCATTAACCCTGCCTGGCTCACTCCTTGCTGGCTTCACACTGTTGATGTCATCGATGAAGATATTAAGGAGCATCTGTCCCGGGTCGTCCCCATGACCGCCAGGGGACACTGTAAGCCCCGAAGTGATGTGGGATCCTATGGGATGCAGGATGGTACGCGGCATGCTCTGCCTCAGGTCAGCCCATGAGCCCTCTCCCAGCCCATCTGTGAGATCCCAGGAGGGGACATTTCTTTTTTTCCCCCCAAACCGGCTTGAAAGGAGAAAGGAAATGAATGAAAGGCCCATTTAGATGTCCGCTAGGATAAAAGCAATCAGCTTTCTGGGAAGAGTGCAATTGGCCTCTACTCCACGCGTGCCTCCCCCTGGGTCTGCTGGGGTGCAGAGCAGGAACTGGGGCTCCATGGCAACCATCATTCTGCTAATCAGGGCTGGCACAGACAAGTGCCTCTGCACCTGGCAGGAGCGCAGGGCTCATACAGAGTTCCATCAGGACCTGGAGATGCTCTCAGCCATGGGCAGGAAAGGGCTCCCAAGGAGAAGGCCCATGACACCAGTGAGCACCAGAGTGGAACCCCATCTCCTGCCCTAGAGCTGCTCTTGGCAAAGGGGTCTTGGTTCTGATCCCAGAGAGCATCCCATCAGCCAAGAATGTGCTGCCCAACCCATAGCATTTTGGGGATCACTCAGCTCCAGCACGACCTCCTCTGGATCACTGAAACAGAGCACAGATCCAGGGCATCCTCCCGAGCATCAGCGAGACACTTTATGGGCTCTATTTATTCCTTTCCAAACCTTCTCCCGTGTGAGTCACCAAAGCAGAGAAATGAGCACTGGGGAGCAGGGACGGCCTCTCCCCATCCCTCACTCACAGCAGCTCTGCATGCACCGGCGCACTCCAGGTGCGGCTGCTCCGCCAGGATTGATTGCCAGCATGTTTATGAGCTCACTGCCCTGTGAGCCCCGTGGTAAATATTCATTCTATCCCACACCCAATTCGTGGGCTTTTAAACGGGGCTGGGAAGAGGCCTTTGGCTGGAAGGAAAAAAAACACTCTGAGTTCTGCAAAATCTCATTTGCAAAGAACACCGGGCGAGGAAATAATGTCACTGTGATTGGATCCCATTTGCCACATAATGACTCACTCAAGATCAGCCCCACCAGCCATAAAGAGCAACAACATCACCACGAAGCACAGCACGGCAGCAAGCAGGGACAAAAGCCAAAGGGAGAGGAGTGAACAGCGGGGTCTGTGTGTGCCCCTGAAGCCCTTTGCAGAGCATCTCCGTGTGCGCTCTGCTCCAGCACACGGCCAGGCTGAGGGATAGGGATGTGGGGATGGTGGAGATGGGGTCCCACACAGCCCGGCATGGGATGAGGTGCTCTCCCTGCATCTTCTCAGAAAGAGCAGTGGGGCACTGGCACAGGCTGCCCAGGGAGGTGGTGGAGTCAAGGAGCCCCGGAGGTGTTCATGAACTGTGTGGATGTGGCACTGAGGGATGTGGTCAGTGGTCATGGTGGGGGTGGGCTGGTGGTTGGACTTGGTGATTTTCAAGGTCTGTTCCAAACTTAATCATTCTATGTTAGGGGATGCTAATAGGCTCAATGAACCCATGCCTGTTAGTATGTCCACATGGAATCCACTCTGGGGCACCACAGATCCCAGGCAGCTCTAAGTGTTAGCTGAGCCCTGGGGACACCCAAGGGATGGAAGATTAGGGATGGTAATTCTGTCCAAGTGGGTAGAGATCAGAGGCTCTCAGCCTGATTTCCACACTCAGAGGATGCAGAGTAACCAATGGAGCATCCCACCTGCAGCACAGGGGAAGACCAATCCTACATCTCATGGACAAATCAGACATCAGCAGCCCCATCAGGTTACTCCATGCAAGAGGATGGTGGCTGGGTGCACAGCATCACTGCCAGTCCCAAACTGCAGCAGCAGGAATGGTAGTGCTGTGGGCTGTAGGGCTTCTGGTGGATGAGGGAATGAAGTTCCCATGGGCTGGAGGAGATGCTTGGAGCACAGCTTCCATCTGTTGGCTGCAAAGGAAACACATTCAGCTGATCATCATTCATCCTGACACTTCCTCTTCCAGCATGGGGGCAGCAACCACCCCCTGCCCTACTGCCCATTCCTACAGCCCCCAGCCCATTCCTACAGTCCTAGAACCCCCCCACAGATGGGGCTGGGAAGGGGCCAGGCTGGGCTCTTTCGCTTGCCAGCACCTCCAGAGGAGAGTGCTGAGGACATGTGTGCATCCATGTACTTGGATGGGATTTCCTTCCTGGCTGTGCCAGGCTGATGGCAGCAGGCCTGAGCGGCAGCCAAATGCCACCCGCATGTGTTCAGCCAAAGTAAAGCTCCCAGTTCACACGGGACCACTGCGAATCCCACCCCATGTGGCTTCCACGACTGCCAGGCTGTAAATAACTGAGCAAATCCTCAGCGAATGGGGGAGATTTTCCTCTGGCACAGTGCAGCGTCACCAGTGAGGTTTCTCCTCTGCCTTTCCCCCCGCTCCCATCTGGTTGGTGGTTATTCCCACTCCACTCGCAGAGCCTGGGAACCTGTGGGCACATGGGAGATGCTGGGAGAGCACCAGGAGCATCCTTCCCAACCCTCCCGTTCTGCTCTGTCTGCATCAGCTGACACTAATTACAGCCCCTAACGGTGTTCGGAGAGGAGCTGCTTCCCTGGGCTCAGTTGTAATGCCAGGCAGCAATTTGGGTTTGGAGAACGCCTATAACCAGAGATGCGAACTGGGGCTGCTCAGGCACATTTGGAGCAGACCCATCGGGTTTCTCCCTGGATATGGGGCAGCTGGAGGTGGGGTTCCGATGGGACAGCCGTACGGGCGGTGACAGCCCCATGCGCCTCCTGGCCCGGCGCCCGCGGTCGGCGGCGGTGCCGATTCGTGGCTCGTTGGCTCCCTCTGGTGGACACGCGTGGGAGCTCCGGCGCGGCCCGCGGAGCAGCGCGGGTGGCTGAGGGGCACGAGTGCAGCGGGCAGCGCCTAGGGACACGAGGCGGCGGGCAGGGGACACAAGCACTCCCCCAGATGGACCACTAACCACGAGCTGAACCGATGGCTTCTCCATCCCATAGGTGCAGGAGGGGAGAGGCATGAGGTCTGGTGGGATGGATGCTGGCCTCGAGGCTGGAGGCTTCTTTGTGGTCTCCGCAGCAGTCCAGGGGCTCTAACACAGCAGTGATACACGCAGCTCATCCCCTCCCCAGGGCACACCTCCCAGCCCAGCACTTTTGGCAGCAGAACTCGTGTCCCACTCTCCCCCCAGCTGTCCCACATTAGGGAATCACCCACGTTCCCATCCCTCCCTCTCCCAGCAGCCCCATCGGCTCAGCAGCTGCTCAGTGAGGAGCGAGCCAAGATCCCATCGCAGCACGCAGGGTCTCCGTCTGCCCGCCCGCCTCCATCTGCCGTCCTTGTCCCACAGCCCAGCTGGAAGCGCCCTACGAGTGGGGACTGCCCTCACCCCTCCCCTCCACGGGGGTGGGAGGGAGATTGTTCTCAAAGGTCCCTTAAGGAATACCCCAGAGGCTGAGCTCCAACCCAAACACACCTCTGTGGGGTACAACGTCACTTTGGGGGACCCCATCTATGTGATATGGGGGCTCAAGTTTGGCACGGTTTCCCCGGGGGATGCTGAGACCTGGGCAGCCCTAAGCACAGCCCAGCTTCTCCATCCCCACCCCTGCTCATCCCTCGCTAAGTCGCTTTGGGTACCACCACATTCACCAGGGGCTTGGGGTTTGGCCACAGGAAGGAGGTGAATGGAGGACATGGAGAAACGAATGTCCCATTGATGAGGACGGGGCCGAGCACCCCCCAGCCCTCCTATGTCCCCCTCACCACCACAGCCTGGCTCACAGGGCCTGAAGGATGTCCCAGAGTGGTCAGCCTGTCAGCTGTTAGCGCTTCTAAAAATAATAACAACTCACACTGTGCCAAAAATAAATAAATAAATAAATAAAGCTGTATTTTTGTTTTGGTTTTCTTTTTTTTCCCCCCTGTTTTAATGAGAAGCTTTTGCAGTTCCCCTCAGGAGCACTCCCGCCGCCCTGTCCCCCCTCCCCCGTGGCCATCCCTCCTCCCTCAGTCCTCTGCCCCGTCCCTGCGGGAGGCCCCGTATT
>JACDJE010000006.1:327157-356510 GCA_016647715.1 Pavo muticus
TGGGCTGCACTCTTCATCCTCCCTAACACGAGCACCCCCCATCCCACGTAGAGTGCACCCTACATCCCACGTAATGTGCACTCTGCATCCTACGTAATGTGCATCCCATTTCAAAGTGCACCCCGTGCCCTTGCAACCCCCCGGGCTCTGTGCCCTGTGTCACCTTCCCTGGGTGTTCTCAAGCCTCCAGTGAAGCCAGAGAGCAGAGCAGCATCTGCACCCCGCAGGATTCCGGCTCCAGATCAATCGCCTCGGAGTACTGCAGGCACCCACACTCACACACGGCTGTGCTCATTCTCATGACCCCACAAACCCTACGAATTCCCCTAAAGCATTCATTTCCCTCTAAGTTCTTGGGCTGTCTGTTTATCATGGGTTGTATTTCCAAGGTCCCCATGGAGGCGGGCAGGAGGAACGGGGCTGCTCGCCTGGCTCCTGGGGGAACTGCCCTGAGGGTCTGGGAGGGGGTAGGAGCTGGGTGCAGGGGCCTTTCTGGAGGGATAGAAGTCATGGCATATCCCATAGGGGCTGGCACTCCGTGGTGTTGCACTCACAGTGAGGTATCCCCAGGATAGCAATGGATCCATCTCAAAAAGGTCAAATGTCACCAGATTGGAAAAGGTCCCCGTGTCATCTTCCTTCATCCCTCGTTCCCCACCAGTGGACCCCAAACGGATGGGAGAGCACAGAGGGGGCCAGCTGTGCTTTGCAATTCCACAGCACATCTTACAACCTTTGAGTCCCCTTGCGAACGTGGAGGTGGTAAATGTCACTGGCTGGGTGGCAGGGAGGGGGCCACAGAAAACCCCAACAAAGGGCAGCCATTGTCTGTGGGGTGAGGCTGTGGGGTCGGGGGGAACTTGCTGCATGCCCCTCGCTCCCACCACCCAGATGCCCCAATGAATGGGTGACATTGTCCCCCTGAGCCCTGCGTGGGAGGTGATGCAGATCCCAAATGGGCAGCAGGGAAGGGACACTGTGTGCTACCGCCCCATCCTGCTCCAGGCTCCATTCCCACATCCCGGATGATCCCGCCTGGGCTCTCTGTTTCAGGACCTTTTATGGCCATCGGTGCTGGCAGACGTTTCACAGCCCACTGTGTCCTGCCAGGCAGGGACAGGGACATTGCTGGGGTCACCCTGAAGTTCCACATCAGCTCCTGCCTCATGACAGCAGTGGTTTAGTATGGCACACTGATAGCTTTACTTTGTGCTTGCTGCTGTGTGCTGGGATGGATGGAGCGAGGGATGCTGCCAGATATCCAACAACGCTGACGTGAGGTCCCCAAAGGGTCCTACAGGGTCCCAAACATCCCTCCCTGGAGCTGGCTGCAGATATGCAGGTGAAGCTGTCCCTCTGCAATGGGTGAAAAGCACTGCTCCAAATACAGCCCATAATTTCCACTCGTGGCAGGAGCTATGGAACAGGTTCTTCAGCGAGCCAGCGCACGATGATGGGATGGGGAGAGGCTGGGAATGGAGCCAGTGGGGACTTGGCACCAGCAGCCGGAGCCGCCCCTGCTTGGTGGAGAGGGACCTGCGACCCTGGTGGAAGCTGTGCACCGTGGGTAGAAACCTTTTGGGGCAGCCATAGGGAAAATACTCTGGATTTAGTGCTTTCACCCAGCTGGAGCCCCACCAGTCTTGATGCAGGGACTGAGACACCCAGGGGTGCGAGGTGAGACCCCACTCCCAGCCCCAAATGAGATCCCATTCCTGGAGGTGCCATGGGTGGGAGTTTACTGGGCTCTGACGCAGGAGACGTGTGACAGGAGCACTGTTGCCAAGCTCAGGGAGGGACCCAATCGAGCCAGGGTGCTCTCAGCAGATTAAGGACTGGAAGGCTCTGGTAATTACTTTGCAGGATAAAAATAGGCTTGGCTTTATCCTGCACCCTGATCTCCATTGTCCCCACCCAGATGCCACCCACTCGCAGCAGGGTGGGGAGTGGCAGAGCTCCCATTTTGGGGTAAAAAAGGGGGAGAGGGACTCAGGGATGAGATGGCATCTGGCTAGTATGTTCAGAGCTGGGGCTGGAAAGGAGCCTTGTGACAAAGCCAAAGCATCTCTCTGTCCTCAGCCCTGCTGGAATCAGGCTGAAGGAAAGTTGAGGTGAAGCCTTGGAGTCTCTGTGGCAGTGGTACGTTGGGTACAGGGCACACCAGGAGCCGTAGTCTGGCACCAGCCTCAGTGTAGGGCTCCCACCTGCCTGGCCCCAGCAGGAGGGGCAGCTGGGGGGCACGGCAGCCACACAGATTTTGGCTGGTGGAGCAGCACCGTCAGTGTTTCCTTTGGCAAGGAAATGGTCATGCAGCAGACAGTACGGGAATAGAACACCTTCCTGCAAGCCCCCTGCAGCCCACCCCCCTGAACCCTCACATCCACATTCACAGCCACAGCACTGGGGTGCAAGCAGAGCCATGAGTGGACCGTGCACTTCTGTCCCCAGAACAGGCAGAAAGCAACACCAGCCCCCAGCATTGCTCATCTGCCCACCATGCCCCCCCACTGCCCTTCTAAACTCCCATTACGAGTACAAGCACTCCTAAACCCACCCCACAGTCCCCGTATAGCATGCTCATGCCCATGCACTCACTCACACACTCTTCTACTCCCACCCCATGCCGCACTCCAGGTATCCCAAATCCTGCATTCCCTCTGTACTCCCAACGCTGCGGTACAATGACGGGGGGGGGGGCTCAGCCCCCTCGCTCCCTCCTAGAGGGACGGGTGCAGCCCTACGCCCTGCAGAACCCCCAGCGCAGTGCGATGCTGCGGGCACGGTGTCCCCCAGCCCTACAACCGCCCTGCCAGTATTTTTCCACTGCTTCCACACCCCCAGTCCTTTGTTCTTTGCAAACCCTAAATCCGGCCCCATCCCACAGGGGATTACATACACCCCCAGACCCCCCCCCCCCAAAAAAAAAAAAAACCTTTGGGAATTTACTCCCCCACCCAGCAAACCCCTCCGGTTGCGTGGCGGTGGCGTGGGCTGGGGGTGCCGAGGTTGGGAGGGGGCTGCGCTCCCACTGCCGCTTGCCTGCCTGCTCCCGCTGCCTCCTCCTCCGCTGCACTGCTCCGAAGTCACAGCGGTACCGGAGCCGCCGCCGCGCCGGGGCCGCCCAGTGTCGGGACCGCCGGAGCCGGCGCCGGCGCCGCCGCTCCTCTCCTCCTCTGCAAAATCTGCCCCCCCCACATCCTTTCTCCCACGGGAACCGTCTCCGATAGCCCCTCCACCCCCACCACTCCCGCACATCTGTGCGCAGGTCGGGGTTTATCGGATCCCTTTCTGCCCGCCCTTAAATCCCTGCCTCCCGCGGGATGTCCCCGCTGTCCCCTCCCGGGGTACAGATGACCCCCCCCGGCACACCCTCTGTCCCCACCAGACCCGGCCCCATGGGGAAACTGGGGGTCCCAGTCCCTCCGAGGTATGTTTCACCCCTTACTTCCTTACCTTTTGCAATAGCCCCCCGCAGACACCAGTGAAGGGGGGGTTGCTGTGCCCTGGGCTTACAGCCCCGAGCTGAGAGCGGGGCCGGGTGCCGAGGGGGCACGGGGCAGGGGATAGGGGAGTACGTCCCCCCCGAAACCAAGTGTGCCATAAGGGACATGCTGGGACTGTCTGGAGGATGGAGGGGGAACGCGAGGAGCAGAAGGTAGTCCAAGCTTCCTACTCGATCAGTGGTGTATAGGTGACTTTTTGGGGAGGGGTGGCAGTGGAGTCGCAGCCCCATCCCTGCTGTGGGTGACTCACTCCCATCCCTTCTGTGCCGCCGAGCCGAACCACACTGGCAGGGAAAAGGAGAGTTAAAGCTCCCTCCCTCTCATTCCAGCAGGGAAATCTGCACAAATCCAGTGTTATCCTGGCATTTCAGGGCTGGGGCTGTGCCCAGCTCCTGGCAGACCCGCGCGGGCTGGCACGGCCCTCCCTGGTGCTGCGCTGAGACCGCGCCAATTCACTGCAGCCCAAGCAGCGATGCCAGATCCCACTGAGCGAGGCCGTGCTGCTGCCTCCTGGTGCCGGGCCTTGGGGATGAAGGCTATGAAAAGGGGACAGCATGGGACGCGGCACTCCCCAGCCTGTATTGTCAGTCTTAGAGACCTGGTGACACCCGTCCAACTCATTACATCCGTTCTCTGCCAGGGCTGGAGCAGAGCGGACCGCGTGCGGGGCGGGATGGCGGCGGTGGGACGGGGCGGGGGACGGTGCGCACGAGGGAAACTGAGGCACAGGGGCGGCTCTGCGGGCGGAGCGCTCCCCGGAGGGCGGCGGAGATAACGCTAAAAATACGCCGGGCGCTTTGTTACCGGCGACAATAGCCCGAGGTATTTTTAGCTGTTGCGGCGTGAGCAGCGCTGCGACCCCCCAGCCCCGCTGCCCCAGCCCGGCTCCCCACGGCCCCCGGGGTTCGGGGCCGCTTCCCGGTGCTGTGGAAACGGTAACGTTAGAAACTAAACACAAACACCTCCCGGCTGCCACCCCCAGCTGAGTCACGGCGTTGCCGGCTGCCCCCGCCTCTACCTCCAGCTCCGTCCCCGCGCCCCGTCCCTGCCCCAAAACCAGTGCCCGGCACCTCCCGGCCCAGCCCCATTCTGGGATTGCCCCCCATGGAGGATGCTGCCTCTGCTTTCCCCTATCCCAGGACTACGGGATTAAGCCCTGCTGGGTAGTGTTTCTGTCCCCAACCCCATGCCATGGGGACACCTCTTGCTGCCCCAAAGCAGATCCCAAGTGCTGCCCCAAAGCAGGCCCTGAGTGGTGCCCAGCTTCCAGCCCTAGCCCCAAACCTGCCGGCAGCTGCAGCTCTGGCACAGCTCCCGCCGTCCCCATCCTGTGCCAGGGATAAAAATAAACGGGCAGGGGAAGAGAGAAGCAGCAGAGCCGCAACACACCCCGACAATGGGTCCTTTGCATGGGGATGGCCAGGCTATGGGGCTCTGCCATGGTCCCACTGCACCAAAGTGAGTATTCCTTTCCCACCTCATCAGAGGACACGGGACAAGCAGGGATCCCACCCGTCTTGTGGGGCAATGGGGTCCTGCTGAGTTTGGGGGTTGTTTCGGGGAGCCATGGAGAAAGGAGAGCTACAGCCCCATAGCCAGAGTCACACATACTGGGATGGCCACTGGGAAACAGCGATGGGACAGCGGCCGTACCTCCTCCTTCCCAAAATTGAGCAAAGAGTTCTGCGGCCAAAGCCATGCCTATGTTGGGATGTTCTGGGGCTGAGGGCGGATTGCGTCGCAGCACAGATTAATTAACACTGAGCAGCTCTGCGTGCTGGCCCAGGCTGTTTTTGCTGTTTCCATTTTTGCCAGATCTGAGTCCTGCAGTGTCCACTGGGGGGGGGAGCACCCAAAGGCAGCTGATGTGGCCCACACTTTTTCACCACAGGGTTTTTTAATCCTCTCCCTATCTTAGTGCCCAGCCGCAGCTCACAGCCCTGAAAATTATCTCAAAAAGGAACTTTTAAATAAAAGTTGTGAGCCTGTCTGCCTGTGTGTGCGTCTGATTGTGTTCCCCCTGTCCCGGCTGCCTGTAAATTTAGCTTTTTCCATCTCCGGTTGAGTGAGCTGGGCTGGTGGCCAAAGCCCTGCAGAGTGCTGTGCAGGACGCGATCCCCATCCTCACATGGGTGAGCAGGTGTGCAAAATGCGTGTGCAAGGACAGGGGGTGTGTATGCACACATGCCCACCCGAGACTGTGCACACGCACGGGGGGCTCATGCAGGAGAGCATGGGTGGGCAGCAGTGAGCTGTAGGTAGGTTCCACCAGAGGGTGCCCTGCATCCACAGCACCCAAACCTGTGCTCCACGGAGGGATGCGGGGTGGGGGACAATGGGGTGTCCTTGCCCTGAGGAGTGTGGGCTGGGGACTTGGGGCTCTGGCATGAACCTCCCCACCCCTCTTCCCCTTGCTCATTGTGACTAGGCTGAGACCTGAGCAACTTCATCACAGCTAACAGCAAGGAGTGGGGGGAGCAGAGATTTCTGCTCTGTGACCCTTCCCAGCACTATGAGCTTAGGGGATAGCACTGTCCCAAGCGTGTGGGTCAGCCTCAACCCCCTCATGGCCCCCCCCAGCATAGAACAGCAGGCCCTAGGCAATGGTCCCAGTCCCTCCCACCATCAGCCCAGCCCCTCAACGCAGCTGGAGCACAGCTGTCCTCCACTCCTCGCCCCAGCACTGCCATCCCCACTTCGGGACGGCAGTGGGCCGGGTGGACCTTGGTGAGCCGCTATGGGGCCAGGCAGGGGGACTGGGGCCAGCCTGGCCCCGCAGCACCTTGAAACTAGCCTAACTTGCTAGGGAGGCCAGACCTGCTTGAGGGTTTCCATGGTTGGGCAAACCTCTCCCCTAGGATGGGCCCCATCTCCAAAACATAAGGGACCCCTTTAGCATCCTCTCATAGCTGCTAGGTGGGCAATCCCCGTGGGATGCGTGGATCTCCAAAGGCATGAGACCTGCAGCCCCACTTTTTCTGGCCACCCCAGAAAGAGACATTGTGCCTTTAAGACAAAGCGCAGGGCACAAAGCAGCTTTGTGTCCTGACTTGCTGAGTTTTCCCAGCACGGCTTTGTCCCAGGACATGTATGGGCACAGCGTGCTCAGCTGTGAGGGGCACATGGCTGCTGTACTGCAATGCAGGACGGACCCAAAGCGGGACAGGGAGCAGAAGCAGCAGAGGCGGCCAGAGCTCACTGCCGGGCACGGTGTGGAGACCGGCGCAGTGATAAGGGGACAAGAGACGGGGTTGCTTTGGCAATGCAGTTGGGGGTAACAGAGCAGAAGCCATCCGTCCATCCACCCATCTGTCCCCATGTCCCCCACCCACTCCATAATGCCACCCCACCCCCATTCCCCACCCACCCCGCACATGGGGGCTCTCCGAGGGGTTTCTCCATGGGGCCGTGTGACCTCAGAGAGACATTCCCGTCCCCCAGCAGCCACGGAGGGACAGCATTGACCCCATTGGCTGCGGGGTGACCCCACAGATGCCCCATAGCAGCGCGGTGGGGACACTGATGTCCCCGTGCCGTGGAGGCCGCTCCGCACGGCGTCCCGCTGCCCTCCGTGTTTTCCCTGCAGCCTTTTGTGTGCGTGGCGGCGTGGCGGCGCGCGGGTAGGCCGCATGGCGCCCGGCCTTCCCCACCTCCGTCCTCCTCCTCCCCCCGATCCCCGCCTCCCTCGGCCGCCATTTCACAGCGCTGGCCTCGCCCGCTCTCCACATCATGGAGGACCGCAGCGCAAGGGGGGGAAAACAAAGAGCCGCGGCCTACGCCGCTGCCCCGCGCATTCCCTCCTGCCGCATGGGACAGCAGGGCACTGTGCAGGCATTAAACATTCCGTTCCCTTCTCCACCCTTCCTTGTGAAGGGGCTCGGCAGCACAACACTGTGCTGGTGGGATGCTCTGAGCCCACGTCTCAAAGAAGGGCTTGGAGCAGGGAGCCACGTCCCCAGCATGCATGTGGTGATGGTCATGGGGACCCACAGGGCGCCCACCTCTGCCCAGCAGCAAAAGGGCAGGTTTGTGCTTCAGGCAGAAATAAAGGTCAGAGCCAGGGACAGAGAACTGAGTTCTTCCGGTTCTGGAGTGACCCAAAAGCACCAAGCCAGGTCCCAACCACCACTGCTATCTGCAAAATCCCACAGCCCAGGGGAGCTCCTTTTCCTTTGGCCTTCAGGTCCATTTTCAAGCTTCCCTCTGTTACTGCAAAGACTGAGAGCCAAAATCCTGCACGCAGCATACCAGGGTGCTTCAAGAAACACTGGGTAATGGGGACAGTACAAAGGACGCACCCCATGTACCAACAGCATTTTCCATAAAGCAGAATACCCCCTTTCCGGGTCAGGATGGGAAACGCTGGGCTTGAGGGGTCCCAACAATGACGACAGCAGGAATGGCCATTTGGGACCCCCAGGAGGGTGCCACTGCAGGGCCGTGCCAACCTGCCATTCCAGCAGCATGGTATCACTGCTGCACATGGATCCATCACAGCCAGGCTCAGTGCCAAGGCAGCGCTCAGCCCCCAGCACAGCAGAGCACTCCAGCCCTTGTAAGAGCCCTGAGGCTGCCTTGCCTTCTCTGTGCCCCACTACCCTAATTCCAGGCAGCTGCTCAGCTTCCCACTGCAAAGGCTCTTTCCAAAATCTTGTTTATCTAAAAAATTATCTCCTTTTTCTTTTTTAAGGCTGTGGACAACACCATTTCCAGAATGGATCAAAGCTTATCCTGGAAGCAGGGCATGTTGGACACTTTTTGTGGCTTCTCCACTGTCTAATATGGGGCTGTGCTGCAGGGCACCCCCAGGAAGGAGAATCCACCCCACCCCCAGCTGCACTTTGCCCAGCCCCGCTGACCTGAGCATGTTTGCAGATTTCTGCCCCTCCGTCCACTGGGATGGAAATGTGGTCAAAGTTTATTAGAAAAGTGCCAGCCACACGTGTGTGTATGCCTGTGCATATATATATAAGCAAAGCACAACCTTTGTTTTGTTTTCTTAGGAAGCTGCTCTGCAAAGCAAGGCCACGAGCAGAGGAAGCCAACAGGCAGGAAGGGAATTGACTGTGTTTGTGTTTCCAAATGTGTGCTGCTCTCAGCATGGGATGGCAGGTGGGGAAGGAGGACACAAGGGCTGCAGGGGCAACAAAGTGCCACCAGCATGGTGACCGTCAGGAGACCATACGATAGCCAAGCCCTTCGACTCAAGGACGCTGTCTCACCACCACTGCAGTGACCCCAGCCCCAACCCAGGCCACCCACAGGTCCAAACCATAGTGGCACCAGCAGTGCTGGAAGGAGCCACAGCTCTGGGCAGGAACCAAAGTGTTGTCTCTGGGCCAGGAAAGCTGTGGTGACTCAGAGGCAACAGGGGAAATTGCGCCTCACTTTGGCCCCCCACAGCCTCTCAGCTGGTTTCCTGGCTCCTTTCAATTTGCATAACAGTCCTTGCACAGGGGGAGCAGCTGAGCTCTGCCCTCTCCCCCCAACCCCCCAGGGACACTGCAAGTCTTACAGTGCACCAGGATCCCAACGTCATTCCTGGCTCCTGCTCATGCCAACGGGCTTCCTGTACATGTTGCTTGCAAGGGTCGGCCCTTAGGGATGTCCCTTCTGTCCTCTGCTCCCACAAGACTGCTGGGGCACAGAGCTGTGTCATCCACTCTGCCACCAGCATGATGTGCCTTTCGGAGCAAAGAGCAAACTCAACTGGAAGGGTTGACTGGCAAGCTGATCTCTTTCCCAGCTCCAGTGCCACGAGCATGTCCCCTTTCAGCCCTGCCCCATAGTGCCATTTGGGGACAAACTCTGGAGAAGGGTAATGCAGACTGGGTCCGGTGCCCATGGTGCTGTTGGCTGGCTCCAGCCATCATTGCTCAGTTCAGCTTTGCTGCTTTCAAGGCCTTGGCAGAGCTCTGCGACTGGAAAAGCACTTTGGCCAAAAAGCAGTGCTAGGGCTGAGAGGGGGTTGGAGAATGCAGCAGGTCCCAATGCCACGAGGCTGGCTGGGGTCTGAGCAGCGCTTTGGTCATCACGCAGGGCCACCACTTGTGGCAGTGCTCAGGGACAAGGCAGCAGGAGCACCCCACCAGTGCCCCCCCAGTCCAGCCCCTGGGAGGGAAGCCTGGAGGTTCTCAATAGCCCTACGAAGCGCTGAGCCCCCTAGCGACCCTATAACAACAACGGAAGCCCTGCCCCACTCCCAACAAATCCGGGCACCTCCACCAGCAGGCAGCACCCCCAGCACAACACCCCCAACCAGCTCAGCAGACCCTACTATAACAAACCACCAGGTGCAAAGGAGGAAGGAAACCAGGCGGTTAAAAGAAAAAACAACAACAACAACGCCAAAGTAATAATTAAAACAGAAAACAACAGACCCGGCAAAACAGCAAGCAGGGCGAGCCGAGCTGCCGCGTGTTTATTCGGGTGTGGGAGAAGGGGAAGAGAAATACCTGCCCGCAGACAGCCGCGGTCCCTCGCAGCCGCCCCGAGGCCGCTGCCCCCCGGCTGCGGGGACACACGCACCCCAACCCCGCCGCTGCCGCCGGGCTGCGGTGCACAAAGGGCTCCGCTTTTAAAGCCCACGGCCCGATTTCCCCCAACCCCACCGGGCCCTGATTGGTTGGGCCGGGGCAGCGCTGCCGGCTGGGCCCCCCCCTCGGCGAGAAAGGGGTGTGGGTGAAAGGGGGGGGGGGGGCCTACAGAAAGAATATGTATTAAAAAAAAAAAGCCAACAGCGAAGGAGAAAGTGCAAACCGGCCCAAGGCGGAGAGAAAATCCCAGCTGGGATGCTCCAGCGTCGTGCCTTCAGCCCTGTGCCTCCCCCCGCCCCCTCCCCAGCCACCGGCCCCCGCTTTACTCCGGTCACCGTTTTATTTTTTTAATTATTTTTTTAAAATTATTATTATTATTATTTTTTGGACGGGGTGTCCGGGCAGCTGTGCTTTCCCAGCTCGTCGGCAGGGGGTATGCTTGTACCGAAGAACGCAGCCCTTTGGTCGCGGCTGCCCGCCCCCAGCCCCGATCCCACCGGCAGCGGTACGTACGGCCCCGGGGCTGTGGGAGTGCTGAGGGAGACCTGGGGATCTCTCGGGGCTCATTGGACACTGAGGCGTCTGCTGCAGGGAGTGCGGAGTCGGGTCCGCTTCTAGGTGCTCATGCCCTGCCTGTTCAGTGCCTTTTTAGTAGCCAAAGGTTGTTCTGGCTTCGTGAGCCCTGAGCAATGTGCTTGACCCAGCTACAGAAAGGGAAACTGAGGCACAGAGATGTTGCACAGAGAGAGCCGGGGCAGATCCAGCTTCAGCTCTCCTGAAGAAGCCCCAAAGAAGTTTGGGGTGTTTGTCCCAGCAGCAGGGATGGGGCAGTTTTCAACCTCTGGACCTCAGGCTGTGAAGGGGCAGAGGAGATGAACAAGGACAGAAAAATGGATGAGTTTTTGTTTGGTGTCCAAAACCTTGCAAAATCCACTCTAACGTGGAAAGTTTCCTGCCCCATTGTGCTCCAGCTTGGGTGCTATATAAAAACATCCCAAGCTAGAGCATGAAGCATTCCCAACCTGACGTCTTGAATTCTGGGGTGTTTCTGGGGCACATGCTTTCTAGGGTGCTGGAGGAGAACAGCCACAGTGGGAGCACCATGTGGCATCCACATGCACGTGAGTGCATATGTGTGTGTGAATGAGTGCACACGTGTGCACAGCAGCACAGCCCTTGCTTTGGTTGGTTTTGGGTGCTGCTGGGCAGCATGGAAGGATGCTTTTTGCCATGGCTGCAGGAAAGGGCAGGCACTGCAGGAACCACCAATCCCAGTCCCCTCTTTTGCTTTGAATTTCTGCAACGGCAGTGCTGACACTGGGTTTTGTTGGCTGGTGGCTTTCCACACGCTGGCAGAGCTGGTTGGTAGTGACTGCCCTTGTTATTGGGGTGGCAGTGCTCAGGGCTCCCCAACAGACAGCACTGATGGAGCTTCACCATCCCCAAGACTTACTGAAACTCACTCTGTGATGAGATTGCCCTATGTATGAAACCACACAGCCCTGCTGCAGTGCATTGGTGAGAAACCAGCTCTGTTCAGCAGCTTGTCCAAAAGTCTCCTTGGTAGCTGTGGCCACCAGGATCAGTGGGGCGAGGCCAGAAGGATGCTGGAATCTGAAGGGACCTGGGCTCTGCTTGGGAATCTGCTTTGGGATGCTCCATCCAAGGAGGGGCTCACCTCGTTGCTGACACCTTCATGGGATGGTGGGAGTCACTGCTCAGCCCTGAGCTCATCCTCATCTGTGTGGGCTGGAGGAGAGGAATGCCACCAAACCCAGATGCCTTTTCTCTCCCAAAGAGAGAAATCTTCCACCAAAGCCCAGGCAACAGTGAGGAAACAAACACAAATACAGAACAGCAAAGTTTGGCTGGGGCTGGCTGGAGCATGCAAGCCAAGCAAAAGCTCCTGCTAGCACTTGTTCCAGCTTTCGTGAGAAGCCCCCTGCTCATTAAATAGGATCTGGGAAGGTATTGCAGCCTGTGGGATCTTTGCAGAACCACGGGGCCAGGCTGGCTGCAGAAAGGTGATGTCGAGCCAGGAAGACCCCAAGCAGGACCTCGCTGTTTCTTCCAGCACAAAGTATAGCAACATCGTGCTGGGGATATAGAGGGACCATTTATCATGAACAATTCATGTGATAGCACCAGCACTAGCTGTTTTTATATAGCACCCAATGGCTGTGTGCTGCTCGTGCCCAGCTCTTGCTTTCATTGCTCTTGTGCAGTGGGGTGGGCACCATCCATGGTGTCCCATGGAGTGGCTTCAGCAGCTGGGTGCTCATCCTTAACCAGCGAAGAGCAGGAACAAGAGCCAGTCAGGATGCAGTCCCCACCATGCAGCTGTGTTACATGCACACCTTCTCCTGGGTTCTCCTCTTGCTCTACTTAATGAGGTGCTGAGGGACAGTGAAAGGAACCAACAATTAGGTGAGCTGAGGAGTGCCCTGGTTTCCTGGCCTCGCTGCTTTGAGCACTTAGGAAACCGGGAGCCCTGGGGAGAGCAGGAGGGAGCCAAGGCTCTCAGAAACACAGAGCGGAGCAGAATTGACAGGGAAAAGCAGGCAGTGGGTTAACTCCCCAGGAAGAGGTGAGCCGATCAGAGTGTGCTCCTGTGCTACTCGGTCTGAATCAGTGGGGCTGTGGGACCTTCAGCATCACCTTCAGCTACAGGGTCATTGGTATCCTGCAGCAGGAGTCACATCTACTGCCCGGTCCAGGAGAGAAACAGGTCCAAGTTGCCACTGCCTCTTCCCCCTGCCAATCCAAGGCCCTGGAGCTGATCTCTGGTGCCTCCAGGAGCTCAGGGCTTAGCCTTATTGGGAGCTGTGAGCTTGAGATACTGTGAGCCAGGGTATGGAGCTGGGGTCTGCCCAGATCCTGAAGGGGCAGCTGAATGGGTGACAGAGGTGACCCTTGCCGAAAGCCACCTGGAAATGCAATGGGACTAGAGGCCAGTATCTGCATCTTCCTGGAAGCCAGAGGTATTTGGGGGCTTTCTTGGTTCTGAAGGCTCAATCAAGACAAAGCCAAAGCCAGAGCTGTTTCTGTGCCTGGCCAAGAAGCTCCTGCCAAGACATAATTTGGCCCCAGTCCTGGAGGCAGGATAAATCAACGTGGACTTGCAAGCCCCAGGCGAGTGGCTGCGCGTGTGCACAGACACACACCCCTGGCAGAGGCCATGCTTATCCGCACTGCTCCTGCTGATCCCCTTCGCTCAAGGTTGTCTCAGCCCCTGCTCCTGGCTCATCTCCCTTAGCCTCAAATCCCATTAGGCTCCCACAGCGTCCTCTCAGAGGGCTTTTCAGGAGGGTGATGCCCAGCTCCCCCCTGCCTGGGAGCTCTGCCTGGCGACAGCATCCATGGTGATGTGGGACAGAAAGCATCCAACAGCCTGGCAAAGGGCTGCTTGCCCATCCTTGAGGGGCATGCAGCTCCTCAGGCTGACCCTGCCTTTCCCACCTCCTGATGGAGCTGGTTGGTATCTCTAGGTCCACGTCCCCTTCCAGGTGGCATCAGTGGGTCCTGCTGCCATGGAGGGGAGATCCTAGATGTGCCAAATTTCCTACTAGAAGGATCTACAGAGCTGATCCTTTGCTTGGATGTGGCCTCTTGAACCTCCAACTCAAACTCCACTCATCCCAGGCATGTTCACACCATGCCACCAGCAACCAAGTGCCAGATGGCAGCAGGCCCATGCACAACGAGGAGCTGGAGGCAGCTGGCAGGGGGCTGCAGCCAGGTGCATTGATCAGAGAAGCCCAATTCATTATTCATGGCCAACCTGGGCTGCTGCTTCGGAGAAAGTGTTGAGCACACACTTATCCTTGGGAAACACTCCTGAGAGAGCTCGAGAGCCCCAGCTCTCAAGCAGGGAGAAGACAGGATGCCAATGTGGCACTCTTCTGCTGCAGCTCCTTGAGGAAGAAGCATGTGTGGTATGTGTCAGTGCCACCTGCACCCACCCCACGAGTGTTCATGGACACGAGGAAGCAGGAAGGGCCATGAGTTTGGGATGATCTGCATCCCATCCAGACACAGCACTAAGAAGCTTCAGCCCCACTGGGCTTTCCCAAGAGAAGGGAAGGGGACAAAGAGGAGGGCAGTGGCCCACAGTGAGGACAGTTGTGTAATTTAGTGCATAAGTAACAGCTCAAAGTAGGGGAAATCCTGTTGCGGAGTTCAGCCCAGTCCTTGTCCGGGGACAAATGTCAGAGTGGCAAGGAGAGGTGACAGCAGCTCATCCATGAGACCTGGTCCCCACTGCTGCGTGCACCCCTGGGATCAGGGAGCAGCTGGGTGACCCGGGGGACATCTCCTCATAGTAGCACTCAGTGCAATGCCACCACACTGCAGAGGAACCAGGGTTTGGAAGAATGGCTGGGTTGGGGCATACCAGGCTGGAATTTGGAGTGCAGGAGGTACAAAATGGTGCAAAGAGAGCAGCTAGGACACTCATGCTCAGGACATGCCCTGCTCTCATGCAGCAGCAGCCCTATAGTGCTGGGGGGCTCACAACCCTCCCTACAACCTTACAAGCTTCCCTGCAAGAGCCCATTCCTGTACAGAGTTACACCCCTTCCCCAACTCCCTTCCTGGGACACTGACCTCATCCTGCAGACACCACAACCGTGTTCCCGCAGAGCCCCTGTAGGCTCTGTATGGCCATGGGCTCCCTGCTCACAGCCTGCCCGCAGCTCCTCCCCAGTGCAATATGGTGCCTCACCACCCAGGCTCAGTGCTGCGGGATTTTTTGCTTTATTAGCTAAACCTAACGAGGCAGCGGCTGTGCAGGCCCTCGGGGGCAGGTGGCTGGGATTGATGACTGCAGCACTGCCGAGTGACCCGGAGCAGGGTAAAAAGACACCAGGGCACTGCGGATCCCTACATCCCTTGGGATGCTCAAATGCGATGCCCGGAGCTCTGCGTGCCCCCGGAGCCAGAGCTGGCAAAGAGGCTGTGCCATGCCGAGAGAGCACCCGTGCTGCGAGGGGCACAGCTGGCACGGGCAAGGAGCAGTGATGAAGGGGCATTTCACTGCCCAGACGGGCGCTGCACATGAAAAGGGCATTGTAGGGAAGCGTGCGTGGCTGGGGAGCAGCTGGCAGAGGCACAGCACCGCCGCCTCTTAAAGACACACAAAGACCTCTGGGTTTGGAGCTCGGGGGGGGGGGGAGTGAGAAGAAGGCAGGGCAGTGTGGGGGTACTAAGCATCACTTGGAAAGGTGGGAGAATGGAGAGGACATCATGACCCTGCGATGCACCCAGTGAATGGCATGAAGCATCCCTACTGCATCCTGCAGCTCCATCACCATGATCATCCCCTGCCCTACCTGGGGGGCCTTGTGTCCCCACACGGCACTGTGTAGGCCTGCTTCGCGCCAAGAATCACAGACGTTTCCTCCCAAAACCGGTTCCCTAACGGGCTCAGCTCCCCCAGCGTGAAGAGCAGGCTGGACTTGCTTCTGACAGCACCAAAATCTGCCTACGGCTGAGTCGGGCTTGGGGGGATGCAGGAGCAGCCAGAGGGGATGTTTCTTTGAGTTTGCAGCTTGGGGCCTGAATGCAGACCCATGGGCACGTTCAGCTTCATGGCTGGGTACACGCAGGGGACACACAGGTTTGGAGACAGATGGATTCTGTGAAGTCCCAGCTCACTGATGGGATGAGACGAAGTGGTGTGGGGCTGCCCGGAGGGTCCCTCCACCCGGCCCAGAGAGCAGAACCCCCCAGGTTGGGTGGGCACAGAGGGCTGTGGGTGCCAGGCAGCCAAACGAGACAAAAGCACTTGGATGCACCGGCAGCAGCCAAGCTCACCAGCCCCAACATGCCGCACCCACAGCCGAGCATCTTTCTTTGGAAGCATGAAAAAACACTTTGAGGAAAAAACAGAGTACAACCACGCTGCTCCTCCTTCCCCTGGGGGCCCGGCCCCGCTGGGTGGCACTGAGCAGCCCAAAGCGCAGGGGGAGCTCCTCCAGCATCCCCGGCTGAAAGCGGCAGGGACAGGAGAGCAGGGGGGGAAGGGGGCTCCAACTCCAAGAGGAGAAAGGGGGATGCCCGGGGCGGCCCCCCCGCCGCTCCCGGCCCGCTCCGTGCCCGCTGCCCGCGCCAGAGGGCGCCCGGCTCCACGCTTCTAGCGCGGCTTCGGCCCCGGTCCCCGAGGGCAGCACCGCCGCCGGGATAACGGGAGGGCAGCAGGGATGCTGCGGGCGGGGAGGGCTGCGTGTCCTGCCCGGGCACGGAGGGGCCAAGGGGAGGTGATGGGAGCGGACTGGCTGCCACCGGAGATGGGGCAGTGGTGGAGATGAACCCCTGGGCTGCCCCGTTCTGCTGTTCCTCCACTCTCACGCCGTCTGGTTTTCATGCTGCGCCGTGTACTGTTGGACCTCCCTCTGCATTCAAAGCCAATGTGATTTTCTGTGCAATTTTTGCCCCTAAAAGAGGCCAGTTGCTCCTACCCAGGAGTACCTGTTCCATCAGGCTTCCGGGTGCCCTGTTTTCATTGCATGAGTGAAGGACCAAGAAATAGACCAACTAAACAACTAAATAAACAACTGCCTGCAACTGAACCTTTGTAGGATACACTGAGGAGGTGGGAAGCCAGGATACACCAAAGAGGTGGATTTAGGAGATTTGGGTTTCACAGGATCTGGATGCTAACCTCCTCCTTCCACACCAGAGACAGAGGCCAGTGCTCGTGCTGAGGGAGGATCAGGGCTGTAATTCAGCTGCTCTAGCAATTACAGTGTGTGTCAATGCTGGGAAATCCCCAAAGCTCATTGCCAGATTAACTCCAGCCTGTAGTGAGAGGTTTGGGTGTCTCGGCATGGTACTCTGCCTGCCGTGATGGGCACAAACTGGATGTCACCAGAAGAAAAGGGAGGGAATACTGTGCCAGGGTTGCATTCTGTGTGGGGACAGCACGCATGAGAGCTGCGTGGGAGGAGAGCTTTGAGAATGGGGCGCTTCCTGGGATCAGACCTATCGATAACCACGAGGGATCTGGAGCGCACATGGAGCGAGGTGCTAACAGCAGCTGCCCTGCACCAGGGCTGAGGAGCAGCAGCACTCAATTATTCCTTAATTGTTGGTCTACCATCGAGGGGACAGGGATAAAGCTGAGTTGTTCTGAGGAGCTTCACCTAAGCAAAGACCATCCTGAAGATTTTACACATCTAACAGTGAAAAAGCAAAGATAGAAGGCTGCCAAAACAGGTAATGATTTGACACAAAAAAAATCAAACACAACATGGCACACACAATAACATAAGCTTGGCCCTCGCTGTGATGGATATGGGTGGATTAGTCGCCAGGCTGGAAGTTTGTTGTTGCCTAGGGACTACTTGGTGTGACCCGATTCCATCTGTTCTGGGCTAAAGAAGGGACAGTTGGAGCTCACTCGTGTGCTCTGTATATCTGGTGCTTCGTAGGGTTAATTCCCCAAAGCTGAGAGAAAGTGGCTGGGGGGAATAATTTAGAAAAAAATGTGAGAAAATACTGTGAGCTCCTTAGAAAGAGTTTTTGATAGCTGGCAGGTCACAGTGCGAGTGGAGAGGAAACGGGTTTGGCGCCGAGCCCATTCTGATTCAGTGGCAAACTGGAAACCAAAGAGCTGCACGTCACAACGGGAGGGGAGGAAGGACGCCAAAAGTCAGTCAATACCAACAGAAACTTAAGGAATCGATGAGGGAAGCTGAAAAAGAACAAAGAAAATACCCACGGCAGGAAGGGCTGATGGAGATGGAGAACAAAAGGAACGGCAGCATTGGTGCAGCCACTTCCCAGTGCCACGGGGATGACAAAACTAACAGCAATGTGTAAAAGTTGTTGTGCTCTGTAAGTAATTCCATTCGGAGAGCAGAACTATGGGGATACGCTCGTATCAGATGAGATATCAGCCAGACCACTGGAATCTTGGAAGGATATTAGAGCGCTCACAAGAGTAAACTCACAAGCCTGGAGAGCTGGCAGAGGTGGCCTGCCTCCCTGATCTTTATTTGCAAGAAGATCAGAGAAATGCTAATGTTTTGCCAGAATTTCTAACCAAGGCAAATGAGATCACTGGATAATTCAGACCTGTTAACCTGGCACCATGCAAAATAGTCAAAGAGAATCTGAGCTTCAACCAACACAGCGCTAACAGGCAAAAATACACATCATGAATTGTATTTTTTGTGTCAACAAGGCTTGGTACACGAAAACGATCCTGAGTTTGGCCAGCGAAGTCACTGCGTGACCACAACATTGCTCTAGAGAACTTTTTGGCTGATGTTCTGCTATATGAAACCTGCTGCGTCCCACGATGAGATGTTTCCTACAGGAGGCAGATAGAGATGGGCCTCAGGAGCAGTTGATCTCTGTTGACAAGGCAGAGTTCTTCCTATAGGCTTCCCTGGAAAGGAAGTGCTCCTGAATCCTCACTGCTGATAAGGCAGAAAGTTGGGTGTGAGATAAGGGCAGCACAGCTCCTCCATTGAATTCAACCCATTAAACCAAACATCTCGGTATGTCAAACACAAGGAGCAGATTGTGGACTCCATAAGTGGGAGGATGGCAGGGTCTGTAGCCTGCAACATCAGGATATTTAAATAGAGAATAAGAGGTGGTTGATGTTATCTGTTCTTACTATGACTTGGCTGATGCAGAAGTTCTGCTCATTTTTCTACGCTGTGTTTTGGTTTGTTCTTATTGGTGATGTTACACGGGAGAAGCTGCAGAAAAGGACCACCGCAAAGAAGCACATGGGAGAGAACAAGTGTGCACACGCCTGCTCTGGTTATCTTAATGACACCGAAATTAAGAGGTGTATGAGTGTTTTCCTAAGGCTGCAGGAGAGCTAATTTCAGTTGTTGAAGGTAACACAGAACATCCACAGAGGAGAAACCAACCATCTACAAACCCCGTGGCCTGCTGCCGACACAAAGGACGCGTTCAAACAAAGTAAAACCTCCATCCCTCTCTCATCGTGTTCCCAATCTCTCTGGCTTGGCAGAAGGAAGATGCATCACAGGTGTCGGAGACCTTACCCTGGGAAACAAAACCCTCAGACACGCCCTTCGATCCCCTCCAGCAATCCCAGCGTACACATCCAACCCACTATCCCAGCAGCACTTACCTGGGATACCTACCTCTGCCGGCTGCCATCCCGCTCCTATCAGCTCTGCATTAGTCGAGGCTTTGGGGACACTTAACGGGTCATTATCGGTGCTTGATCTCACAAGTATCTTCAAGAAGTTGCAGTTAATACAGCCGGATTTCGATGATGTCTTTTGAGGATAGCTGATGCTAAAGTACCCTTATTGCTCTGTCTACGCCCAATTTAATCTTAGCACCTCTACAGATCGAGAGATTTATTGTTTTACTGCTCCATTAACAAAATCATACAGTTTAGTCTTCATCTGAGATCCTGTGACTCTTTCCTTATACTGACAGAGCCTTTAACTAGGTCTCGCTGGAGCCTAATTGCTTCCATTTCAATGCTAACTGCTTTAATATAGGCAACAAACCAATGGCTAAATTCCAAAGCCAGCTAAACCCACATTAGAAATGATCCTGCTTCCTCATCAAGGAGCACATTTAACCATCAGAACCAACCAGATAACCAGAGACTGCTGAGACTGTATGGATTTACCTCTAGATCAAGACTTAGTTCTTTCTGGAAGAGGGAGAGGGAGGGTGGCCATTTGGCCTTTGGTGACCTTCCCAGATGCTTTGTCCAGACCTGGGGTGAGGTCTCTGTGACATCGAAGTTGGAGAGAGAGCTCATACAGCCCCTCTACCTTCACGGGAATCCCTTAAAATGCAACATGAAACAGTCAAGGGCAGAGAGCCAAAATGTGGCTAACCCAACCCTGCATCAGCAGGGACCCTGGGAGCCACCAACCCAAAGACTAAGGTCATCAGGATGTGGTCTTCCTTGGGGATCTCAGCTTGGGAAACTCTGCCATCTCCCCCTCTTCTCACCACCACTTCTGGCTGCCCCATAGTGACCTGGACACAAGGAATTTTGCCCCGAGGACACAGCAGTGTGCATACATTTATCTCCAGCAACTCACACAAAGTACGTCAAACCTGTCCTGCGCTTCCATGTCAGCATCTCAGGGCTGGAGGCTTGCATGGGTTGTGCTTTGCCCTCGGGGCTCTTATGGAGGTGAACTTTGTGTCTTTGAATCAAAGCCTTTGGTTTCCAAAAGAATGGGCTCTCAATATCTTCACTGAGGTGAGGTCAAGTTCTCCTTGCCTTCAGGCACTCTGTGGTGTGAAAGCGTGGTGTCAGCATTCGAGCCTGAAAGCCCAGGAGAGGGCTGTTAGCTTCTCCTTTGACACAGAATATTTGAGGGCAACCGAAATGTTCACCTGGGGTGGGGGAAAGGCCCTCTGTGCCCAAGGGCCAACTCAACACAACGCCAGAAGTTGGACTCAAGGATCCTTATGGGTCCCTTCCAACTTGGGTTATCCTATGATTCTATGAAAGGGATAGGATCGACTTCTCCAGGAGCAAAAGGCTGCTCCAACCCTCTGCTTCCAGGCTCATTTCTTGCAATAGGAGTGAGGAACACTTCTGCAAGGCCATGCAAGTGGTGGCTACCAAAGCACGGATCTCTTGCTTGGGCTCACCATTCTGGGAGCACTCGAGGGAGCAACCACATGGTGTGGGTGTGCGTGCACTGGTGACTATGTGTGCGTTGGTGGCTGTGCGTGCATTGGTGGTATGCGTGCACCATCGGGTGCTGGGGAGCAGCACTGCTCCCACATTCAGTGCTGCGGCCCCAAGCAATAATCAACACCAAATGTGCATGTGCGTAATGCGAGCAGAGGGAAAGCCTTCATCAGACAATAGCTATTGCTGCGGCGGAAACAGCCTAGCTATTGTCTGAGGACTGTCTCCCCCTTCAAGTTTACTACTTTTACTACTAGTCTGGCCTGGCAGCCTTTGTTGTTCCAAACGAAGCCAGGAGTTTGCTCTAAAACCAACAAACAAGGAGCACCTGAATGCCTACATCTATATACACAGGCATGAGCGTGCCCGTGTGCATGTATCTCTCTGCATGCGGGTGCAAGCGTGCATGCATGCGTGAGTACCAGCACATGTGGAGGCTCTCACCCACTTTCTACCCATTGTTAGGGGCTGGCAGGAGGCTAGGACCAGGCCTCACCCGCACTTCTGGAGGCGAGGAGGCCTTTGAGAGTCCGGGATAATGGCTAATAGAGCTGTTTTCCTCTGCTCTGCTTTCCTTCAAGTGAATTATCAGGGCCTTGCTGGGAATTATCCTGCCATTACCCAGCGCTCTGGGGAGCTGCCAGTGATTTACTTAACAGCAAAACAGCACAAAGAGCAGGACACGGCGAGAGCTGCACCACCGAGCAAGCTGGGGAACGTGTGCATGGAAGGAAAACGCCGTGAGAGCAGCTGGGATGTGGGGCTGCAGCCCTGAGGCAGGCACTCACCACCACCCCAAGGCCCAGCAAGCAAGAGGATGCTCTGAAGAATGGGGTCCCAGACCCTTGCACACCCACCCCCCTGCAAAGCTAGTCCCTTGCACACTCAATCCGTTGCACACTTTTCACTCTCACTGTGCCAGGCGAAGGAGGGTGCAGGAAGTTGCCCGTGCCCTGTGCTGGTAGCCACCATGTTACTCACTCATCCCTTTTTTGCACACCCGTGTGCTTCCCCCTTCCACCCCTGCTCCATTAGCTACTATGGAAACAAGAAGTCATCGCCTGGAGGTGGGGTTCAGCGACAGCCAAAAGGAATTCCTGCACCCAACTTCACATCACAGGCACAACCCGCATGGCTCTGCTGAGGGACAAGGACAATATCCCCAGCCCCACAGGGCCATTTGTTCTTCCGGAGCCCGACCATCCTCTCAGCATGGCAATAAGGAGCGGATCTGCGGGGCCTCGCGGCTTCATTTCCGCTGCCTGGCCACTGATTTATGGGCTGAGGGATGCTGGGGAGGGGAAGCCCCTTCCTGTTCATTCCTGCAGCACGGTGCTGCTCCCTGTCCCCTCCTCCCGAGGGGGGTTCACTATGTACCCCCTTCACAATGAATCCTGATAACCATCAGCATCCCAATGCCTGCCAGAGAGATGTCCCCACAGCGGGGCCACCAGAGGACCTGGGGACAGGGAGCGTGGCACATCCTGCATGGAGACTCTGTGCCTGGCAGATGGAAAATGCTGGAGGTGGGAAGCAGAGCCCTTGGAAGGAGGAACTTTCCTTGAGGACAGCCAGCAGCCAGTGATGGAGCTGTCCCCGCCTGACAGTGCCCACATGCTTCCTTCCAGCCTGAGATACCACACTGTTGCATTGCACACCCTGGGGTCAGCGGTGTCACCAGGACAGGGGACAACCACCCCAACACTGCCCAGGAAATCCTGCTCATTCCCAGAGCAGCCCCAGCTCCAAGAGCTGAAGCGGGAAAAGGAAGAAGGAAGCAATCTGGTCCCAAAAGGGAAAGGTTGAAATATCCCTCCTGTATGAAATCCCGCTTATTGTAAGTGTCTCCACTGAAGTAGTAGGGTGCTGAGCATCCTGGCTTAGCTGGGGACATGCCTGAGCTCCAGACTTGTCCCACTGTCCCCAAACTCCATCCACCACTGCCTTTGGTAACGCACATCTCCTCTCAAGTCCAAGCAGCCCCAAGATGAGACAGCCAGGTTGGGGTCAAAATAACCCCACAATCAAAAAAGGGCAGGGCTTCTTTTCCCTGACCCCTGCTGCATGAAGAGGCTGTGAGGCTGCTGGCTGCACAGCTCCTCTTGGCAGCAGCATAGATTTCGATCAGCTTGAAGCAATCGTGCAATCGCAGCCTGAACTTCCAGTGACTCATCCAGAGAAGGGAAACTTCCTGGCTTGTGTACTCTTAGCAATTCTGGAAAAACTGCTATATTTGGCATGGAAAATAGGAAGGATTCCTCTGGCCACTCAAAATCGGAGCAGCAGAAATGACTCAATGGACAGCTTAAGAGAGACGAACAAGGATGCTCTCTAAATTATTCATTGTGATACTCCACATCGTGCGCTTTGCCCACAACAGTGTCTGCACACCGGATGATCCGGGCTCCGCCAGCAAGACGTGATTTATTGCTGCGAGAGCCGTCCCATGAATGCACTTTTGCTGTATGTTATTGACTACGGACACGATGGGCTGCTTCCCATCTGTTTACCAACAAATACGGCTCCTAAAGGTACGGCATGGTGCTTATCGCTACACGTTGACCCAGCGTGAAAAATCTGCCAATTTATTTGTTGGTGACATCAATCGCTGGAAATGCATTTCTTGACAGCTTCAAACACTTTCAACTGTTTCATCTGCTATGCTGGGGAAAAAAAAAAGGAAGAAACTATTCTCCGAATTACTGAAGTTGGTGGAGGGGGGACTTAGTTCAGAGGATTTGAAATGGATTCTGCTTCTCTCTTCTGTTTTTCTTAATACTTGTCCAAATGGTTATTCAAACAGCTCATTCATTAGATTCCTGAGCTGGCAAAATGAAAATTGTTATTAAAATAGATCACAACAGCATCATCTAAAGGACGTGAATAAATCCAAAGGGGGAGAAAAACCAGCAAAAACACAACTTTTCGTGAAAAATCTGTTCAAAAGAAAGAGAGAGCTGCAATCATTTGCCATTGGACAAAACGCCAACCGCCCCCTGGTTGGTGTAAATTAAATTAAATATTCAGTTTGGTCATGCACCACTTTTATTAGCAGATTCATATCGACAAATATGTCCAGCACAGGGAGATGCTTCACATCGCAGCTCCACGTTGAGCTCTGGCCAGGAACAGCTCCTCCTGCCGCTGCCCAGACCCAGCCATGCCCATGGACAAAAAGGCATTTGTCTGGTTGTCTTTTATTGCAGATTTTCAAGCTGTTCCCCATGCAAGGAGGCCACTTGGCTGTGATAGGAGAGCTGTCACTTGCTCACTTGGAGGTCGCCGCTTTCTTGTAGCCCGATACTCTTGTAGAGAAGAACTGAGCACTCGCCTTGATTTTGTCGGCTTTTTCCCTCCTTCCTGCTCATCCAGCTCTTTTCAAGGGTGTGACCACACTGCCAAGCCTGGGCAGGTGCAGGGGCTCAGCCTGGCCCCAGCAGCAGTGCATGGGGTGAGCTCAGAGTGAGGTGCTCTCCCCCTGAGCCCCAGCAGGCAAGGCAGGAACGAGGCAGGCTGGCATCATACCAGAAAGATGGGGCTGCTATAGGGCTCTGCTTTGCAGCCCCTAGAGATTTGTAAGCTGCTGGAGGCTTCTGGGCCATCAATTATTTAATTCCCTCCAGTCATGTGGTCTTCATTTGAGTGCACCAGCCCTGGCGCGGGGGCAGCGGGGCTGGGCAGGGGGATGCAGTGCTGGCAGGAAGGAGCACATGGGGCTGGTGCCATCCAGAGCATGGAGCCGAGGGCTTTTCTTCCAATCTCCCGTGGTAGCCCTGGGCAAGTTGCATCTCTGCTCCATGCCTCAATTTCCCCACCAGTGAAATGGGTTCAAAGATTTCACACCCGAACTTTGGGGAAACAGACCGCCTGCTGCCGCAGCTCACAAACACACAAGCTTTGCAGTAAACAGGCCCAAAACAGGGCTCCCAGCCCTGCTACAATGCCACTGAGTGGGTTGCTTGAGGTCCTTTTTCGCCCCTTGTGGGCCCCCATTTGCTGCCTGCAGTTCTCGAGCTCAGCCAGCCGGGCACGGCGCGGCGGGGCGGGCAGGAATGGCAAGCTGCGACAGGCGGGGAGGCTGGAGCTGGGTAGGTGTGTCCCTGTTACCCAATAAATAATACAAGCCCTAAAGCAGCCCATTGTAATTACAGGGGCCCCGCGCGGATTGAAAACGAAAAGAGGGAGAAAAAAGGAAATCGAGGTTCTGCCTTTCCATGGAAGGGAGCGCTCCGCTGGGAAAGCAATGGAGGGGAGCAGTGATTTATATCTCTCCAGAGGAATTCTTCTTCCAGGGGCCGCCCCGAGCGCCAAACCGCCGCCAGGTTCAGCTGAGTTTCTAATCTGAATATTCATGAGGCAGTAATTAATTCTCTCAGATAACGATCCAGATTCAGGGTTGGTTTTGCCAGCGTGTGCGTGCGTGCGTGCGTATGCGCGCCTTCTCCCAGGTGTGCAGACGCGGCGAGGAGGGATGAGAGGAGCGCACAGTGGCTGACACGTGGCCATCCCTATAGGACGATGTCCTCCAGAACCCAGTGGCCCACAGGAAGGGGCAAGGAGGGCAGCACGCCATGGGGCTGTGTGCTGGCTGCGATCCCTTCCCCACTGCACATCCAGCTCCGTGTGAGCGCAGGGGGTGTTCCCCATCCTGCTAAGCAGATGGCAAAGACCTCGTGTTTGCAAAGCGCTGGGAGAGGCAGAGAGGGAGGGTCTGGCCTCACCCCCTCCCTCCTGCCTTCCTCTCTTTAAATCTCTAATGTGTAGCACTTTAAGCACTGGTGCAGGAGCCCCGAGGAGCGAAACCGCATCTCTGGCCCAAGGCCCAGGCCCTGAATGGGTGTGGGTGTGTGATCTTGGTGTGATGCCCCCAGCTCAATCCATAGTGCTGCTCACTCAGGCTTAGAGTCACAGCCGACCTTCACACTGGGGGAAAAGAAACAGAATGTTGATTAAACAACAATGAAAAAGAAAGTAATACAACTGCTTCCCAAATTTAACGAGCCTGCATGCACCCTGCTGCGTGTCTCATCCCCCTGCCTTCGGAGCAGGCTGCCCCGATGCCCTGCTCACCCTTCTCTGGAGGGAAAGGCAATAATCAGCTTTGCTGCCTCTAAAACCAGCTGGGGGCCCGGCACACAGCTGGGCAGGGAAGGACAGGGCTCTGAGCCCCGGCTCCTGGGGCACAGTGCCACTGCCATGACAGCATGATGTCTCTTGTGACCCCAGGTCATGTCCCTGGACTACCTGCAGGAAGAAGCAAGAGAAGCAGCAGCACCAGTGTGTTTTGCTACTCCGCTGTCAGCACCCATCTAGGGGAGGCAGAAAGCCTTTTGGCCAACCAAGGCCATGGTCTCTTATTCAGCCAGGTCTGTGGTCTCTTGGCCAACCAACGCCATGGTCTTTTTGGCCACCCAAGGTGGTGGCTCCATTGAGAAGTCACTGAGTATCTTGGACATTGCGGGACCATAATGTCATTGCCTGCTGGGCTCAGGGGGCCTGGAGAGGTCATGCTCCCTTTCCTACATCCTCTGTTTGCTGGGGATAAGCCTCCCTACAAGCTGTCCTGACACAGGGCTCCACTTGGAGGTGGATGTCGGTGGGATGGTGCCATGTCCCACAAAGCAGCCAAATGTCCTCCTGCCAAGAGAGCCCTGCAAACTCTCCTGGCTCTGTTAGCGTGGAGCTGGGAGACAGCAGTGAGTCAGAGCCCAGTGTTGTAACGCGTGTAAGAGCAGGGATGGTCATAAGCTAGAGCACAGGGCCCGCCTGGGCCTTTTGCAATCCCCTGGGGAAAGGCGAAAGCCGTGTTTCCATTCTTTAATTAAAGGCACTGCGGAGACCTGGGATCTCTACGGGAACACAGAGGTTGGCCCCGTCTGGGCTGGAGCATCCCCACTGTCTCCCAGTGATGCTTTTTGTACCCGTGGGACACGGTGCCACGGGCATCAGGGACAGAAGATGACACAGCCAGGATGTCATCTCTGCCGGCCTCGTGTCCCGCATCTACAGCCTGACCTAGAAACACGTCTCGTGCCGGAGCGCAGCGATGCTGCAGGCTCATCCCTCTGTTTTTCCAGTGCGGCTGAGTGACAGTCGCCCCTCCCCTGCCTCTCCAATGAGCATAATGAGAATTTCCTCCGAGGAGCAGCTTGCTGCGATGAAATAATCGCCTGAGCAGCAGGATCTTCGGCAGGGATTAAGCAGACAGCTACTTGCTGAGCCGGAGAAACGGCCGGCGAGGGGGGAAAACTCCACTCTCCCCATCCACCAGAGCCAGAGCCATGGCAGAGCTGAGGTGCGGGCACAGCCTGGAAACTTCCGTCCCGCTGCCGGGGCACGGCTGTACAGTCCCTACAACTCCTCCTCCCGCTGAGCCATTCCCCAGTCCGACAGGCGGGAGGGGTGGAGGAGAGATGAAGCAGCAGCTGCCTTTTACAGGCAACAGTTTTTTTTGTGGTGGTGGTGTTTCCTTTTGGACCGCTGAGGCAGAAAATGCCGAGCGGCGGCAGCCTCCCAATGCCTCACACGCACGGGCGGGCACCCGCCGGGATGGAAGTCTCTGTTTGGGTTTCCTACAGTTTTAATCTTTTTTTGTTGTTGTTGTTTTGTTTTTCTTTCCTTTCCCTCTCTCTCTGCTTTCTGTGGGATCTTGGCTCGACCCTCCCCTGAGGATTCCTCCTTTTCTTCCTCAAATCTCCCACATCCCATTTTTAAACCGTTCCTCTCTCTCCTAGTATTCTTGAAACGTGGGAATCGAGCCTGAAGGAACATCCCTTTTTTGAGGAGAAGACATGCATTAAAGCCAAGTTATGCTTTATTTTAGGGCTGTGCTTAGTGCTATTTTTTTTCCCTTTCCTCTTTGGGATGGCCCAGTGGCCACCAGGCCCAGCCTGGCTGTGGCACAGGGAGAGGGCAGAGGGAGAGGGCCCCGATCCCACTCAGCCATGCCACGAGCCCGAGGCAATTGCTGTCCCCGTGGCTCTTTCCCTGAGGTCTCAGTCCCACTACATCCACCCCACTGAGGTGAAGGACGCCGAAACAGAGGAGAAAAGTCCTCCACTACTGCATTGCAAATGGGGACATTTCGGGGCAAGACACGGCACCCCGTAACCTCAGAGCCCCTCAGGACCCCTCTGCCAGGTGTCCCCCGCTCCGCTCCAGGAATCCGTGAAGAGCGCGCTCCGGGCTTTCAAACTCACTCTGTTTTAGACAGACAAGCGCTTCAGCCATTAAGAGGCCGCAAAGCGTCAACACTACGTTCGCTCTGCTCCATCAGCCAATCCACGTCGCGCAAACGCTATATCCCGCCCTCCGAGGACAGAGCTCCGCCGTCTGTTGGCGGCCATCTTGAGTGTGGCAGAGACGCTGCTCCGTCCCAGGAGGCTTTTTTTCATCTCTGCACCCCTTTTTTCGCGCTGTCCGCACCGGGGAGCGTTGAGCCGTGTCGCCACCGTACTCACGGGGCTTTTGTTGGCAGCGGAGCTGCTCCCGAGAAGCGGTGGAGCCGTGTGATTGACCCGCGAAGGGTTCCCGTCGCCATCTTGAGTGTGGCAAAACTCCCTCACTCGGTGCGCCGGTGCACCCCGTTACCCCGAGCGGGACTCTAAGCCGGGGGGGCAGCGGCGGCCCCGCTGCGGGGCCGGGGTACACGCAGTCCCGTGTAACGGCGGGGGGAATGCGGGAAAGTCCCCAGTGTGAGCCAAGCCCCGGGCCCGCAGAAGGCGTGCGTATGCGTGAGGGGAGAGCGAGGGTGAAGCGGTGTTTTGTTTTTTAGTACAAAAATAAGCGAATCGCCGGGAATCCCAAATTTCTGCGTCATCCCCGGGGAACAGCGCTGCCCCCCACCCCGGTGGCGGTTGTTGTGGCGGAGGTGGTGGCGACGGAGCCGCGCGGTGACACCGCGGCCTGAGGGAGTCCCAGCAGAGTCCTGTGACGGCGGTGTGTGTCCGGGGGGGCCGCGCCGCTTCACCCGCAATACCGCTTTTATTATTATTTTTAACTCCTATTATTTTTTTCCGCCATGCGGGCGGCGCTGCGGCGGGGGATGGAAGCTGAGAAGCAGAGGGGGGGCCGCTCCCTCCTCTCCGCCTCACACAGCGCGGGGCGGGGAGGAGGCGGCGGGGGCGGAGGCAGCGCGGAGGGGAGGAGAAGGGGCGGAGCGTGGCCGCACTCCGCGCCTCGCCCACGCTGAGGCCGGGCGCGAACTCATCACCGCAGTGGCTGCGGGCGCCTGCCGCTTTAAGCGGCCGTGCCCATTGTTTGCGCCGCGGCCAATGGGAGCGGGCGGCCGCGGCGCGCGCGGCCAATGGGAGCGGCGCGGGGCAGCGCGCGCGCCGCCCCCGGCTCTATAAGAGGGGCCGTGGCGCCGCGTGAGTCCCCACTGGCTCGCGCAAAGCCATCTTGGCATTGTTCTGCCCGCGCCGCCGCCCGCGCCGCCACAGCCCCGCGCCCCGCACGCCCCCGCCATGTCCGACACGGCCGTGGACACCAGCGCCGAGATCTGCGCCAAGGTGAGCCCCGGTGCGCGCGTCGCCTTGCGCTGCTCTTTTCCGCTTTGTTTTTATTTTTACCTTTTTTCTTTTTTTTTTCCCCCGCAAAAATGTGCAATTCTCATTTATGCTTTTCTATTATTTTTTTTTAATTTTAGCTTTTTT
>JACDJE010000006.1:364894-426015 GCA_016647715.1 Pavo muticus
TGGTAGGAGGTGGTGCCTGGCCTGCATGTCTGCTCTAACCCAGCTAAACCCCAAGTGCTGGAGCCTGTGCCTCTTGCTTTGCTCCTCACCTGTCTGACTACTGCCTCCTCCAGGCTGCTGGAGCTGAGCTGTGCCTCTGGGGATTTCCCATCCTCAGCTGGATGAGCGAGTTAGCTTCCCCTGCCGGGCTGCTTTGGCCCTGGGGTTGGCACTGAGACGCTCATTTTCATTCTTAAAAAACATCCATAAGAAGAACTGCATTGAATGCATGGGCTGCAGTGGAGCCCGGGAGCAGCCTGGCTGCTTACTCTGTATTTACACCAGTGCCAAATAAGCTCGGTCTCCTCCTTCACCTCTAACAATCCTGATTAATTGTGCTGTTGGCACAGCAGGTTCAGCACCGTGATTCTCAGACCACATCCCACTGTTTGCTACCTGCCTGGCTATGGGGTGGAGGGCTGCGCCATGTCCCAGAAGGGCTGTGACAGTGCAGGACCAACAGCTCTGTGTCACTAGGCGATCCATTGTACAGCCTTGTCCTGTGCATGGTCGGAGTGGCTGCTGGCTGCTTTGCAAAGCAAATTATTCAAACAGTGCCTGCAGCAGAGAGGCTGCTGGGGGCAGGATCCACATCACCGTGATGCTGCAGCCCTGCTCTGCACCCAGAAGCTGAGAATGGGCACAGCTTGGGGCACAGGTGGTGCAGCCAGCAGCTCCGGGATCCACTGACTTCAGTCTTCCGCCTGCCACCTTCCACCTTTGCTCCTAGCACAGGCAAAGGGTGAGGCCCCAGGGCCTGCAGGGAGCCCACAGGTTCCTGCCCTTGGTACTGCAGTCACAGCTGCGGCTGGCAGTCCCCATCCTCAGAGCCCGTTGGGCAGCACTGCTCCAGCTCCAGGCTGAGACCAGCCACAGCTCAATGCGTGGTCGTGGCAGGGAGACCCAACTGCTTGACTGCAGCCAATCCCTGCTCACCTGTGCAGCCCAGTGGCCAATAGCACGCTGCCACCTGTACTGCCCGTATCCGCTGCCTCCATCGTTCCCTCCACCAATGCCAATCAAGCAGCACCCAGCTCTGGCCAATCCCAGGCTGCTGTCTGCTGTGCCCCAACCAACCGCATGCTGCCACCTGTCCTTGCCTCCCATAGCAGCTGCCCACCAATCACAGGGATGGCTGGCTTCTCCCAGCCAATCCGGTACCATCATCAATCAGCAGCACCAGCCAATCAGGGCAGCCCTGCCACACTGAGAGCTATAAAGCTGGGGGGCTCAGCGTGCCCTTAGTGCTGCAGCTGTCTCAGGGGATGCATTGTGAGTGCTCCTGGCTGAAGGCACTCCTGAGGTCAGTTTGGGCATGGGATGCGTGGCAAGCTGACCTGCACAGCTCCGTCTGGGCCTCTTGCTGTTTCCTGTCTTCACACTGCTCAGAAGAAAAGTGCCCGGTGTCCCTGTGTGCCAGGAGTAATGTGAGCCCTGCTGCACATGGAGTGGTGCTGGAGGCCACAGGGTGCTGAAGACCATGCAGCTGGGGACAAGAGGATCGCTGCAGGCTGCCTGGTGTGAGCCTGTCAGGACTGCAGGGCCGTGCCCACCTATGGGGGTGACTGACTGCCATGGACTCTGTGAGCTCAAAGCCTGCAGGCTGACTGGGTGGGGCCTGCACCCATAGGGCCATCCCCAGCTTTGTCTATTGCAGGTCAGGGCCTGCTCCATCTGCTCCTCCTGGGTGCCAGTGTAGCCATTGTTCTGCCTCGTCCAGACCTTCTGACCTCCTCTTGCTGCATCTTGAGAACCTCTGTAGAACCTGAAGCACCCGAGGGCTTGGCACAGAGCCTGTGGGACTGCAGAGCTTGGGCTCCAGATGGATGTGGGCTGAGGTCACTGGCCCGGTCTGGGCCAATGCATTGCGGGCATCTGCTCCAACTTGGATGAGTGGGACAGCATGACAGAAGGTCACCAAACCAGGAGGTGTTTTGGGGTGTTGCTGGCACATGTCAACATGCAGAGCTGTTCCTTCATGCTGCCTGGCCTGAGTGTGAAGTGCCCCTGTAAAGCAGCCTCTTGGGTGGGCCTGAGGTCTGGGGTTGTGGCTGGTCCATCCCAATTAGCAAAGATGTATCTTGAAAATGGCTTACAGGCAGGAGAGCCTAGCCCATGCTGAAGAGTCAACAGAGGGGTTCTGGTCCCTGTCTCATCCTTGTGTCCTTCAGAGTGTGACAGCCCTTCTCCTGCTCCCACTGCGGCCTCTTCCTGCCCGGCCACGATCCTTCAGCAACAAAACCCAGCAAGTTGGTGCTCCCCTGCTGCTGCTCCTCCCTGTGCCCATAAATGCTCCCCTGTGCACAGCTGGAGCTGAGCTCATCCTCCCACAGGTACAGGGAGTGCTGCGGCTCCCTGGGCTCAGTGTGCCCCCAGGAGAGTTGTGGCCCTGTTCCATGAGGCAAGGAGGTGGGCAGGGTGATGCCCTAAGCCAGCAAGCTGGGTGCAGGGCTGGAGCATGTCCCTGAGGAGGACAACAAACAACGTGCCACCCCTGGAGAGCCAAACCCTGGTGCAAATCCCCCCGTAGACCCCATGATGGGGGACAGCCGCTGTCCCAAGGCTGCTGTGCTGATGTCTGGTGGGCTGCGATGGGCTCTGCTTTCATCCTGCCCAGCACAAGGGCAGAGTGTGGGGCACGTCCCTCCCCAGGGTGACCCATAGCCTACCTGGTGCGGACAGCCATCCCTCTGCTGCCTGTCCCAGGCTTCTGGCCACAGTGCCGCCCCAGCGCACAGTGAGGTACAGCCCTCGGCCACCAGCACTGTGTGTACATTACACAGCCTGGGGAAATACTGCTGTGTTTATTGCAGTGTTGCAGCACCATCTAGTGCTGCTGCCCGGGGAAGCCGGACACCCTGAAGCTCCCACGGAGGTTACTGCAGCACAGGACATGCTGGATGGTGACCCTTGGGTCACGCTGGGGCTGTGCCACTGAGGATGACACAGTGGGAAACCGGGGATGTGGGCGGCTCTGTGCTGGTGAGCTGAGGACTGGGACAGGTGAGTGCTTGGTATGGCCACGTCCCACTGGTGGCAGCCCCAGAGCCATGGGGTTTCCTGCCTAAATCCCACACCAGGCATCCTTAGCACCCTATGGGGTGTCTGCCAGCCAGGAGGGGGCTTGGTGCCACTGGATGCCCCTGCTCTGTGCTTGGAGACCCCTGCAAAGATGCTGGGATGCATAAGGGGTGCAGACATCCCCAGCGCCAGGGCAGAATCTTGCACCCTGCCCATGTGAGTGCTGAGCCCCAACGTGGGTTGCACCCAAGTCCTGCCTCACCGAGGGTCCAGCAGTTGGAGGCTTCCCTCAGGTGGAGTTTGGGCACAGTGGGTTGAAAGCAAGGCCTTTGGCTGCTGAGCTGCACCAAGTCACTTGGCAGCCCCGTGCCCAAATGATACAGTGCACTGCTGGCTCTTCCCGTGGACTGCCCAGGAGCGGGATTTCACTGCCTTGAAAGAAGACAGAGGGACCCAAACCTCCCCAGCCTGTGCCAGCTGCCACAGAGGGTAAGAGTAGCAAAGCAAGCCCTGAGCATAACGTGGCCCTGGGCTGTTTGTGTGCCTTTTGTTCACCGATAACCCTCTGAATCAGACAATTAACCGCATCAGGGAGGCTCTGCTTGCCCATCAGTGTGTTATTGGGCAGGACAGCTCTGGGGCAGAATGCCAGGAGCTGAGAGCCCTAAGGCAGCAGCTGGGCAGGTGGAAGACGTGGGGAAAGAGCCGCCCCTTGCTCCTAACACCTGGGTGCGGCGTGGGGATGAGATCCCGACGCACCCGCAGTTTGAGATCCCCCTTTGCAGCAGATCTGTGGGCCATTAACGGGCCATAAACCATGCCCGTGCCTTTGCGAGTGCGGTGGGTGTGATGGCCCCGAAACCGAGCTGCCTGCAGCCCAGAGCCTGCTGTGCATCGCCCTCCTCCCGTGCCGCCCCCTGCCTTCGCCCCGCAGCCCTGCCACGTGGGGGGCCGCCTCTCCAGCACGTTCCCTGCCCCGCGGCACCCACAAGAACAACCGCCGTGTGCGTGCCGGCGGCCGGAAGGCACTCGCCTCCTCCACAGGAGCTTTGGCAGCCAAACCACCCCAGCTGCGAACAATGAGCCGAGGAAAGCCGGCGCTGGCGGCTGGCATTGCCCGCGTGGCGGCAGCTGCTGCTGCTGAATCCGGCCGGCTCCCGCTGCCGGTTGGTTGCTGATGGCTGCAGCACGGCGCTGGGAGGCTTGGGCTGCGCCTGGTTTGAGCTGTGGAAGGGCCCTGTGGCGAGGGGCTGCTCCTTGGATCCTGACCCCTCTCCCCCTCCCAAAGTGCCCCTCACAGCTATGCAGCCATTCTCAAGCGTGGGTGCGTCCCTGCCCTGCAGATGCTGGGGGTTCCCAAATGGGAACTTTGTTTTAGACAAAAAGGGGGAAGCGGTGTCACTTTCCACTTCCATCGCTTTCCCTTCACGCAGGGGTCACTGGGCAGCGGTGACGTGAGCACCCCGTGGTCTGTGCTTGGGGTATCCCCACAAGGGGCAAGGACCCTGCTCAGGGGCTGCCAGCAGCATCATGGTCCTCTGATGGCATCCGCTCCCCTGAGCTGGGGAGGACGCAGGACATCAGTTTCCCGTGCTCTTGGTCGCAGCTCACAGCATGATGGCCAAAACCCATCCCAGCAGCTCAGCGGATGCCTATGGATGCCTGTGGGCCTCCCCGTGCCTATTCCACGCGCTCTGCTCTGGCCCCTTCCAATCCCACTGCTCCCTGTGCTGCGATCCCAGGAACGGGCAGAGGTGGCAGACGGGAGGCACTGGGGAGGAGGGACAGGTTGATCCCAGGGCAGCCGCAGCCGCGAGCTGCTTCCCGTGGAGCCACTGGAGGGCGGCAGTGCTGCAGCGCTGGCACGGACAGCAGGACGGGACTCGGAGGCACCCGCTCCCAGTCCTCCCGAGCTTCCATTAATACATTATTTTGATACCTTTTGCCTCAGCAGCGCTATGGCTGGATGCCATCCCTCAGTGAGGTGTCACGAGAGAGCTGCTACGTGACAATAATAACGCTCTTCTCATAGCGATTAATGATCCCACCTCGACTCAGCCAGAAGAATTGGGCTTCTACCTCCCACCCACTGAACGGCCGGAGTTGGGGTCTGTTCTGCTGCTGGTGTGAGTGGTAACAGCGTGTGCTGCCAGGCATTGCTGTAACAGAAAGGACACACAGAATCAACACCGCTTCCCTTCTTTGGACGGTGGGAATGTTTTAATTGAGAAATTGGTTTTAATTACATTGGGTGATATCAGAGTCTATTTTACAAGTTCAGGGTAAGAGGAAGCGTGGACCAGTTACACAGAAATCCAGTGAAAGGATAAAAACCTACAACATGAGAAAACGAAACGGAATCCCTCAGAAAGGAAACGCGTTGGGTTCGGCGTGAGTGGGACGGGAAGTTTTGTAACAGGATCCATAGGAGTACGAAGGAGGAAGCTAACATCATTTACAGTATTGGTTCTGCACGACCATCGTTGGCCCATTTTCAGAGACAGCCTCTGTTCCCCAACGCACCGCTGAGCGGATGGTGCTGTCTCTGAGGGTTTGGTGGGGTCTGGTCAGAGAAGAAAGCAAAATAACCGATGGACAAAGGTCACAACCCACGGTGAGGTGGTCCCCAGGGTCGCCGCCTACGGGAGTGTCTTCCACTGGATAGTCGGGAGGTTCTGCACCAAGAACTGCATGGAGGAAAACTAAAACAGCTCCAAAAAGCCCCATCTCAAACGTAGAAAAGTCTCACTCTGGAAGTGCTTACAAGAAGGTCGTCGTCATAGAATTTGGTTTCTATAATAACATTACCACTGTGGAAGGAAAAGAGGAGAAAGAAGAGGCATTAGCAGAATGCACGGCAGAAACCAATACTCCTTTCCGTACCGCCACAAGCCTGGGCTGATGTCTAACCCTGCTCCAGCAGCAGGAGCTCAGAGCCCGGTGCAGGGAGTGCTGTGTCCCAGCCCTGCGCCCACTGGGGCTGAAGGATCTCTCCACTGCGTTCCCACGTGGAGCAGCTCCCACCACCCCTACAGCGCTGCCCCCTTCCTGGGCTCGGCCCCATGCAGGCTCACTTCTACCCCCCTCTTCTCTTCAGTGCATCTGGAAAACAATGCAATTTCATTTTTATACGCTGTCTCTCTGCCTTCTAGTGCTGGGCAAGTGACCACAACCAACTTAACGCGTCCTTTCCCCCAAGACATGCTTTAACACAAACGTGTGAGCACGGTTTACACAAACTGCAATGGCAATTTAGATCTGGGTGTGACAAAAAGCACTGAGACAAACATGGAGTCTTCAGGAGGATCGGAAGGAGAGGGGCTCTCCACGTCTGAGCAGCTGAAAGAGAAAAAAGCTGACTTCTTTGGGCCACAAAACCCGTTTGGATCTGCATGGGCTAACTGCTCTCTTGTAGAATGACTTGAGGAGAGAAACGCTGCCCACTGCAAGCGGACAGGCTCCAGGGGAAGAACAGGACACTGGAAAATCCTCGGTGTCATTTGAGAACTGGACCCTCGGGACTCAAAGTCACGCAAATGACACGATGTCCTGAGACAGTCAATGCCAACTTGTCTGATGTTTCTTTATTCCTCAACTGGTACCACCTGTACAGACTGGGAGCCACCAGCTCTGTGAGCCAAGGGCACGCGTGGCACCTACAAACTTCTGAGCAGGCAGCGCCAGGAAGCAGCAACGTAATGCTAACACTGTCTTCTGAGCCCACTACCTCTTTGGAACGTGCTGTGAATAGAAAGCAGTGCTGGTGGTTCCCATCCCAGTGCCTTCTCTATGCGACTGGCTTTCCTCCAGATGGAACCAGAGGGAAAACGCAGGAGAGGGAGGTCTTCCAGAGGACACGGTGACCTTGCAGTGAGACGAGCTGCTCCCTATCTGCCTCGTGTTGGCACAAGGATTCCCACAGCCTTCTGTCTCTGCTGGCAATCTGCTCCTTGTGCGCTTGCCAGCACCCATCTAGCACCGCATCAGCCGCAGCAGGGAGGGAGGCCCTTCGTCAGTGATTACAGCTTCCCTGGGGCTTTCCTCTAGGAGCCTCTTCCTTCATCCAAACAAAGGCTGTGCCCTGCCACTCGCACTCAGAGCAGTGCCCAGCACACGTTGTTCTGACCCGCTCAGAAGTCGACGTGCGTGCAGCCTCTGGCGAGGGCTGGGCGTTTATGAGGGAAGTGTGTGAATCCCATTATGGACTGCAGTAAAACGGCTGTTAAGGGTGTTTTATCCCCTGATACAAGTCCATATGACTGAATGTATAGTTTATACTCCAATGTGTAAGACACAAAGCCTGGAAAACGGCAGTGATGAAACAGACATTAGAGCAGCTCCCATTCACTTACCAACAGCTGTATCTGAGAATGGCCCAAATGTCTTTTTATTTAATGGGCCCATGTGGATGTAAGGGGTACTGAGTTGTAAAGCATTTTAAAACCCTTTTGCAGATCACCTTTCAAAATATGAAAGCAGCTCTAATGAGGGATCAGTTCCAGTTCCTCCAAACTTTTATTGCTATATTAATGCAAATTGGACCTACGGGACAAAAGGTAACGAGGTTGGCTTAGCCCCTTTTGTCTCCCAGTGGCTAACAGCAGTGAGGGAGACTCAGTTGGTAGCAGCTCCCTCTCCATTCCCACTATGGCCCCCAAGGAAATGTCACAGCTGCTCTCGGATTCCACAAGCCCAAGGCACTCACGTTAAAACGTTAGCTGACATCATCTGTGATTCAGGTGCTGCCTCTATCAAGGACTGCCAAGTGTTTGTGGAGTTAGGAATCACAAAACCAAATTCAAAGAACCATTCTGCAAAGCAAAAACAAGATTCAGAGGCATGTGAAAGAATTAAAAACAAAACAACAAACGGTCCTTTTGCTTTACACCTAACAGGCTGGGAACTCCCTGAACTATCCTAACTCTACTGCCAACATTTTACATGTAAATTACTTGGTGCTGCACCCAACCCTGCCCTCCTCTTACTGCTGATGCTCCTTTCTGTAATAGCTGACAGAAATGATGAAGGCACGCTGCTTCCTTCACATTCAGTGGAAATTCCATCACATCTAACACCCAGGATCTGGAGAAGGACGTGGGGGTCCTGATGGATGAAGAACTTAACCTGAGCCAGCAGCATGCTCTTGCAGCTCAGAAAGCAAATGGTATCCTGGGCTCCATCAGAAGAGGGATGGCCAGCAGGGACAGGGAGGTGATTGTCCCTCTCTACTCTGCCCTTGTGAGGCCCCATCTGCAGTACTGTGTCCAGGTCTGGAGCCCCCAGTACAAGAAAGACAGAGAGCTGTTGGAGAGGGTCCAGAGGAGGCCACAAAGATGATCAGGGGGCTGCAGCACCTCCCTTATGAAGACAGGCGGAGGGAGCTGGGCTTGTTCAGCCTGGAGAAAAGAAGGCTGCGGGGTGACCTCATTGCAGCCTTTCAGTACCTGAAGGGAGCCTATAAATATGAGGGGAGTCAACTCTTTGAAAGGGTAGATAACAGCAGGACAAGGGGAAATGGTTTTAAGTTGAGGGAGGGAAGATTTAGGTTGGATGTCAGGGGGAAGTTCTTTACAGAGAGAGTGGTGAGGTGCTGGAACAGCTACCCAGAGAGGCTGTGGATGCCCCCATCCATCCCTGGAGGTGTTCAAGGCCAGACTGGATGGGGCCCTGGGCAGCCTGGTCTAGTATTAAATGGGGAGGTTGGTGGCCCTGCCTGGCATGGGGGTTGGAGATTCATGATCCTTGAGGTCCCTTCCAACCCGGGCCATTCTGTGATTCTGTGTGTAACGAGGAACAGGGAAACCACATTCCCCTCTTGCAGCCATCCCCCAGATCCAGTTCAGACCCAAAGACAAGGAGGTTGATGTTTATCTGCCCCTCCTCCCCCCAGACTAACACTGATGCTGCAGCCAGGGAGATGAGATGAGCTGTGCTGACAACTGGCAGTGGCACTGCTGTAACCAAAGCAAAGCAGAGCTCCTGTGGCCCAGCCTGCAGCCTGCCTCCATGCAGCATGAGGTGCTGCTGAGGAAGATGCACGAGTGCCCACCACGGGTGCCACTGAAATAACCTGGTTCCTAGCCTCAGGCAGCCTGCGGTGGATTTGTGCCCCGCAGCATGATTACCCAGATTTTTGGCTTACATAACAAAGTGTTAATACACTTATGAAATGCCATCCCTAATGCTGTGGCCCATTAGTCCTGATAAGATGAATGCTTCAGGGTTACTCTGAAAAATGACAATTCCTGTGGTCGACCCTCTTGAGCTCCCCGATCCCCCGGCCCGGCTCCCTCCCCGCCCTGCAGACGCCCACCTTCTAAACACTGCCCTTTGAAATAAACTTTCTGTTCCAGTCGGAATTTTTCCATTTGTTCTGCTGAGGAGAAGTTCAGCTCCCGAGACACTGCTTTGCATTTCAGGATTTTCTTAGGAACTCGAGCTGTCAAACAGATAAAACAACCATTATTTGGACAGGATAAAACCAGGTGCTGTTACAGTGTACTCTGAAATAGCGATCGGTGCAGTACGAGATCACAGCAGCAGGAGAAATAGGAACACAAAGGGCTCCCCCGGCTTTGTTTTTGCATTTGTGGGAGTGAAATGCGAGATGCAAACAGGTGAGGTGCCTTGCCCAGAGCCAGGAGTGCAGCACCGCTCTCAGACTTGCAGCTCTTAGCTGCCTACTGCTAAAAACCACGGGTCTTCAAGGCAAAACATGAGATGCAACTTGAGTTCCTGCTTTAGGAACCGTGCAGCCAAAGGGCTGCTCTGTACACTGAGTGTGCTACTCTGTCTCACTTCTTCTTCCCTTTCAGACCGTGCATCCCCAGCAAAGCACGAAGGGCTGCTGCTCAGCCCAGCAGCAGTTTCAGCCATCTATGCAGCCACGGGCAGAAAAGTCTGTTTCAGAATTTAAGAGACAGTTTAAGAGAGAAAGCAATCAGTGAGCCAAGACAGCCGGGCTCCTGCAGTGGTGGGACACCCACACACGTGGCAAGCCAGACCTGTATTTCATATGGCTTTTTTGCAGGCAAAGGGGTAAGAGAAGGGGCAGTTTGCAGCAGATATTAATTTGCTGAAAGGTCCAAATCAGGAGAATGTATTAAAAATCTCCAAAGCCCTCTGTATGTAAATGGTGTGATTGTACGTAATCCTTCCTGGGTATCTGAAAATGTTCCTTTAGTGTAGATTTATTAGAAATAAAGCAGGGAGGGAATACAGCTGGTATGTGCTTTGTATGCCAAACTGTTCCTAAATGGAAAACCTACCAAAATGTTCCTGAGCAGACAGCAGGCTGCTGTTTAATAAAAGTAAGAGTCTATCAAACCCCAGGCAAATCCAGCTAATGCAAAACAGCTTAATGGAGTAGGACCTTGATATGAGACCAGTCGAGAGAGCAGGAGGGTGAGGGAATGCAAGCTACCTCCTATCCCAGGGAAAGCTACACAGCCATGGTTTGCCAAACAAGGAAAAAGAAAGCTGAAAGTGCCAAGGAAGAGTTTTAAATTTAAAAGCACTCTGATTATTTTTGGCCTTTTTTTCAGCTTGGGGATGTGCATGGCAGCATCCTTCACTGCCATCACAGGCACAGACTGCAGCCTGTTGAGAGTAAACAGCCCTCTGAGCTTAAGTGTAAAGTGACTTATTAGACTGTTCTGCAATTCAGTGATTACATTTCTTGATGAGCAGGTTTGCTTTAATATTGTAAAACTACAAAAGAAAAGGTTACTTTTCATAGAAGTAGGTCTGTGTAGCCTTTAAACCCCCGATCTAAGCGATTTTAATTGATGTTTATAACATCAAGTGGAACATTTTCATTTCTCACTTCAGAGTCATTTTACCTTTGTACCTCTATCCATCCCAGCCTTTTTTCCTTGCTAAGCTATATGGGAATGGCTTTTCCCCCTCTCTTTTCCTAAGGAAGACCATCCCCTCATCCTTAACCTTTCCAGTGGCTTTTTCTAATAGCTGTTCTCTGCACCTGGCCAAGCTTGCAGTCACCAATCTAGAAGATGGATGACTGAACCGCACGCCAGGTAAGGTCTGACCAATTCCTTGTACAACGGACATTCATCTCACGCCAGAATACGCTTTAATTAATTCCCCAAGCTCCTCTGATGGAGGTGAGCTGCTCACTCTTTAACCAGCCGAGGTTCTGGCTTAGCACTGACTTGTCCCTTTTGCCAGACACTGCTTCATTCCCATCCTTCTCCACGTGTTCCAGGTGTCCTTCAGAGCACAGCACGCTAGCAGGTCAGGTGACCAAGATGTACAGCGGCACCCAGCCCCAAATGCACAGCACGGCCGTACCTTCGTGCTCCACTCCAGGTACAGACAGATCTTCTGTTCCTTGCCAGAGGATTTTCCCCGTTTCTGCATCCCGAAGATTCATCCAATTTCTGATTGGGAAGCAGTTAAGGAAAACAAGCTGCCCACGTCCCCACGTGCAGCAGCACCTGGAATTCTTGGTGCAGCTCTAATATAGACCACGCCAGCTGAGTTTCAGTAATGTCTTCTGGTGTGCAGGAGGCCAAGGAAAAAAGTCGTGGAGCAAATAAATGAACCAACCAACCCCTGACCAGAATGTGTGCCATGAGAGCTGCAGAGGCACAGATTCAGCTTCCACTTAGACTGAAGCTTGTCAACCTGAGTTCTCAATTTCTGTCACTTCCAAAGGACAGAGGCAACGTCACTGTGGTGCAGAGAAGCAGGAACACTGCTAACAGTAACAGATAACTCCACACAAACAAATGCTCCTCTCCAGCAGTTGAAAAATGCTAGAAAAAGAAGTGCCTCCTACAGAACATGAGAAAAAAGAATAATACCAATCACACTTGTGCTTTTGTAGTTTCTAAATATTAATACCAAAGGTTGTTCCATTGCTGTTGACCTGATAACTGGCACTTGTGGGAATTCTCCAGCCACTGAGCACGAAGAGAGAAGAGACAGTGTGGCTGTGGCAGCCTTCAAACAGCCCACATCAGTGCATCAGGCACTGAACTTACAGGCAAGTATGAAACAGTCACATTTTCAAAGGGATAATTAGCAATGATCTTAAGCCTACCCTGGAAAAATCTCTTCTGTAACAGCACTCGGGTATTTCCACATCAGAGTAAGGGGCCTGCACACCTGCAGTGCTCTTCTGAACAGGGACACAGCGCTCAGCCTATGGCCCTATCACAGCCCCTGCTCTGCTGCTCACCAGAGTGAGGACCAGCTGTGAGATTCGTGTACTGACTTCATTCTCTAACACACACTGTTTCTGGGCAGGCTCGCACAGACTCTTCATATTGATCGATTTTCCTTCTGGAGCTCCTGGGAAGAAATGGATGCTTCAGCAAATTCTGTGTTCCAGGGTAACACTGTGGTTCTCCAACCTCTCGTCCCCCACTCTGTGCATATATGTAGCCTGACTCGTTCCAAAAGATGTACTTACTATCTGCCATTTGATCCATAGGAAAACAAGGAGAAGGTGGAGAGCGTCACCCCTGGAGGGCCCCACGTGCTGCCCTCATCTCCTGGCAGAAAGCTAACAAGTTGAAATCCCTCCCCAGGTACCAAAGCAAGGGAGATGGGGCTGTAGGCAGCAAGTCAGAGAGAAAAAGAGCCGCAGTATCATGGCAGAAAGAGCCTGCAGAGGGGCCGGGCACTGCGGGTGGTTCAGGCTGGAAAGATGCAAGACCCCAGCCAAAACAAGCTGAGGGATGGAACAGCCTCAACTGGAATTTAAGATGTCAAAAAAATAAAGAAAAAGGCACCATTTTTAGATGCATCTTCCCACAGACAAACACAAAAAGTAGCCAGGGTGAAGCTATTTGCATAGAAAGCAGGACGCCATCTATCACACCACGTACGAGAGGAAAATAACAAATGAGACAATCTGAGCATCTCGCTGACAGCTTCATTTATCTTCACAACACTCTGAGATGTAAACAGACTTGACTATTAGCAGTACAGTAATTCAGTAAATTGGGCACTTGATTACCCAAACCCTACGTTATATTTAAAAAATGAGCCCTTTCAGATGTACATCCTTGCTATTTGTTAACTATTGGTATCAGTGGGAGTTAGCAGCTGCCAGGTCTGTAGGCTGTGCAGTGCCAAACTGAGTTCAGTTTTGGGCCCCTCACTGCAAGAAAGACATCGAGGCCCTGGAGCGTGTTCAAAGAAGGGCAATGAAACTGGTGAGGGGTGTGGAGCACAGGCCTTATGAGGAGCAGCTGAAGGAGCTGGGATTGTTCAGTCTAGAGAAGAGGAGGCTCAGGGGAGACCTTATTGCTCTCTATAACTACCTGAAGGGAGGTTCTGGTGAGCTGGGGGTCAGCCTCTTCTCTGGTGTAACTAGTGATAGGACTAGAGGGAATGGCTTCAATCTGCACCAGCGGAGATTCAGGCTGGACGTTAGGAAATACTACTGCTCTGAAAGGGTGGTCAGGCGCTGGAATGGGCTGCCCAGGGAGGTGGTGGAGTCACTGACCCTGGAGGTGCTCAAGGAACGCTTTGAAGTTGTGTTGAGGGACATGGTTTAGTGAGAACCATTGGTGATGGGTGAATGGTTGGACTGGATGATCCTGTGGGTCTTTCCCAACCTTGGTGATTCTGTGAGCAGCAGACTGTAGAAGGGCTTGGGTTGGAAGAGACCTTAAGGAGCACCCAGTTCCTACCCCCTGCTGTGAGCAGGCACACCTCCCATTAGTCCAGGTTGCCAAAGCCCCCTCCAGCCTGGCCCTCAGCACCTCCAGGGCTGGGGAAGCACAGCTCTGAGCAGCACTGCCAGCGCCTCACTGCCCTCTGAGTGAAGAATTTCCTCCTAACATCTATCTATCTGAAATCTCCCCTCTTTTGGATTAAAGCCTTTCCCCCTTGTCCTACCACCATTAGGCCATGTAAAAAGTTACCTCCCTTCTGCTTATAACTCCCTCAAGGACTGGAAGGCTGCAGCGAGGTCTCCCCGGAGCCTTCTCTGATACAAAGCTCACAAGTTTTTCCCCTGTAACTAAACATTATGAAAAGGGAAGAAAAGATCATCACATCTCAAACACACACAGACCTCTTCTACTGGAAAAAAGAGCTTCAAATGCAGGAGATTCACTCTTAAAAAAAATACATCTTTTAAAAGGAACAGAAATCTGCATACAATTTCCTGAGTCAAAACTGAAATCATTTATAAAACCTAACTGCAATGGAATTAAAAAGAAAAGGGCAAAACTCATCACAAGTGATTTTTTGGCAAGAGAACACCTGACAAAGCTGCAGCTGTGCTGCTTACCCAGTTAGCAGCTTATCACACTATTTCTGTCAGCTCGGGCAGGAAGGCTGGTGCTAGGACATAGCCCAGAGTGAAGAAAATGGAGATCCTGAACCAAACCCACACACACAGCTATCTTCTAATGTGTTTAATTGGTTTAAGATTCCTCCATCCCAGCACGAGAGACGCTGTTACTAAAAATAAGAAGTGCTCCATCTTCCGAGCTGCAGCGGAGACCTGCGGGCAGGATGAAGGGGAACCTGGAGTATTGCTGGAGAGGAGAAAGCAAATGAGCACAGGTTTAACACAGCTGCTCCTTTAGGAGAGGCTCGTGCCAAGCCACCTGGAGGGAGCAGCTTCAGAGAGCAACTGCAGGGCCATGCAGTTACAGCTTTGTGAGTTTAATGTATATTAAAGACAAAAAGGAAGGACTGTAGTATAGCCTTAATTCTGCCTCCCATTCTGAAATCACAAGAACGCTCCCCAGCCATTAAGTGTTCATGCTCCTGACTTCTGGGGGATTTCTTGTAGGAAACAATGTCTGATTTAAGACCCCAGAGATCAAATGCTCTTCAATCCCGAAGGCAAGGAAGGATTAGGCAGAACAGCTGAAGGAAGGGAGTACTGTTGATCTATTTATACTCCACCACCTATTGGGTCAGCAAAGTCTTACATAAAAGCTTTGTAGTAGCTGGAATTTGACTTGCTTTATATACTTGACATGAATTAACTTCCTCACAGACCTGCTTTGCTTAGCCTGATGAAGGGAAATGGTTCGTGCATTTCTAAAACCAATTTCTGTTGTCTTGAATGCCTCTGATCTCAGAGCAGAAACTCCTTCCCCTTCCTATCTGTCACAGACATCTTTCCTTCAAACAAGTCAAAAGATACATACTTACCTTTAAATGTTTTAGCACTGCAAAGATTCCCATGCCTTACCACACTGGTAATTAAGAATCGCCTTGAAGGAAGGGGATGAGCACAAGCAAAATTAATCATTAAAGGAATATGGAGTTAAAGGAGTTCTGGCCCAATCTCCCGGATTATTATTGGAGTTAAAGGAGTTCTGGCCCAATCTCCCAGATCATTATTGGTATGCTGTAATGTTTAGCACTTCTGGAATATCTGAAAGGCTGCAGTGGGTGTCATTTCTCCCATTACAAACCAGTCTATTTTTCATCCTGTTCTACACCATTCTGAAACCTTTGGAGCTGCTGCACTCTTATCTCTCATAAGAAAAGCAAGCCTAATGTTCATAACCGCCCCTGGATGAGGTCTTTCATCATCTTTGCCAGTTCTTTTTGGTACAAGAGACACAGCATCAAGAACAGTTCACTGCATGCCAGCTGCAAACAGGATCTCAACAATCGACTGGAAATAAGGATTGGCCTACAGGATAAATGACAAAGAGAAGGCAGAGCTGAAAGCCCGGAACCATTCAGCCTTACACCTCTGCTGCAGACCCAGAGAAGCTTCAGCTCCGAGCTGCTCAACCCTCACTCCTGGTTTCACACTGCTGTGCAGAACAGCCACAACCACACACTGCCTAACGTGGGAGAGCGTGCTGCTTTTCAAGAATGCTGCAGATCAGTGAGGATAGGCCTTTAGGGCTTGTATTTTTATCAGCTGCATTTGCCCAGAAGAATTCTGTTTACTCGGAGGTTTCAATCCAGTCTGAGCAGTAAGGACCAAAACAAATTATGCAAACTGCAACTACCAAAGCTACAGGATTACAGAGCAGAGCACCCGAACATCCTCCTGCTCCTACTCCGCTGATGCCATTAGTCCTCTAATCTTAACAGTCTCTAATCTCACTTTTTATTACAATTCCCAAATCCCTCTTTCAGAGAACTCTTCATTGTGTGCTTACACACAAGCACGTGCACACACAGCCTGTGGAACCAGGCCTTAAAGTTCACTGTTTGCATACAGAAGAAAAGCAGCTGCCTTTAGTGTTTAATAAACCACAAGTGTAAATGTTGGCAACGTGCTAAGAGAACAGGAGCCTCTCCTCCTAGGCTGAAATTCAGTGTAAAATCATACGTGAAGGAAGCAAACGGATGCCCGTCCACTCTATCTAGTAAGAGAAAGGCCAAAACAAGTCACAGACATTCCTCAAACACTGCTGGAGCCTTTGGGCACGGCACTGTCACCTCCTCCTGCTTTTAGACAGCAGCAGCAGCCCCTCGGTTGCAGGTGAGTAGGAGGGTGCCCAGGACAGCTCTCCCAGCAGCAGGTATCTTTTATGCACCAGCCTTCCCGGAGTGACGCACGAGATCCAGGTTACTGCGCTTCTCCAAAAGATGCAGGTGCTGAGGACTGGAAAGGTGCTCCATTAAATCCTCAGATGGGAGGAAGGCAATTATCCCTTCAAAGCACTCCTGACACTCCAGCGCTCACTGAACAAGAGGCTGCTTCTAAAGCCTCCTGCGCAGAACAAACTGCTGCGCACCAGAAGCCAGGCAGATCCACTGACTGATGACAAAGTGCAGCAAAAATCCCCAGCAACAAAGTTATCTCACAGCACATTATGTTATCAGGGGATATACTTAACAGCTGCAGCACAGTATCATATGCTTAGCGTACTTTGTGCTACTCCTCCCTTTTTGCTGGATTCCCTCTTCCATCTTTGCTCGCAGATGCTGTCTGTACACACCTTGTATCTCCACAACATGTTTTCATCCAACATCAGACAGTCCTGCATTAAGCTGTGCTTGGCCTGCACTTGGAAAGACAGTCGCACACGTTACTGAACACTGAGTCAACCTTACATTAATCTTAGCAGAAAATTGTGCTAACAGTGCAAAGCTAATACTGCTACATTCTATTATATTAAATAGATCTCAAATCACTTCTGTGGCAGAAACGGTCCTGTAAGGCAGTCAGGTTGGTCCTGCTGTTAGGCAACAGTATTTATTCACTGCTACATGCCACACTCTTGCTGTAAGAACCGGACAGAGACACTCTGCACTGGGGTAACATCCCTGCAGATGAGCTATGTCCCCAGCCTGGATGTATTTTCTACTTGAGTGCTACTGAGATAATATAGGATAGATAATATAGGAGGTTTGTGTTGCAGCACGCTGTCAATACCTACAACACAAATGCAGCATAGATCAATCTGCAGTCAGATCAGCTGCAGTGCTGATCAAACAGGAGACATACACAGCCATTTCATTCAGCCTGCCCTGGAAATGCAGCAAAATCACATCCAACATTTGCCAATAAAACATGTATGCAGATTATCCCGTTTAACATCTGTGCCTTACAAACGATTCTGGTCCAGTAAGACAATTATTATTCACTATTTTCATCCAAATGGACAACCAACAGTCATCTCCACTCCACGGCACCCCAGTGACACCACGGAGCACAGAAGGCGCAGGCTTTGCTCGCAGTTTGCTCACAACTGATGTTCTCTCCTGGCAGTTTACTGTTGGACATATTCACATGCCCTAACAAAAGGAATGCAGATACAGAGCTCCTAAACTCTGAAAAGAGAAGTGTCCAGCATGGGCAGGTGGGTGGGAGAACACGTTTTGCTTCTTCGGAAACAGAGAAATATTGCACACCAAGCCAGGCTTCTACTTCACTGACTTTTCCTCTTCCTCAAACCAAAAGGGGAGAGTTACAGACACACTGAGATGAAGCTTAGCCTAAAGGCAAACCACTCCTAAGCTCCAAAAGAAAACAGTTAGGCTTTGAGATCCCAAACTATGAGGGAAATAAAATGCACTCACAGAGCAAGGAGGTAAGTGCTGTTTCAAGTGGGAATAAGCCCCAGAGCGAATCTCGTGGGGCTGGTTCTCCTGCTGGAAGGAGCGAGCTGCTTGGTGTGCCAGCTCTGTGACTGTTACAAATGGGTTTTGTTTCCTGTAGAACCAGGTGCTAAGATGGTTCCAAGGCCCAGATAACAGCAGCACAATAAAAGTGAGCTGAAGCAATGCAGTGCCTTTCTGCTGCTTTCTACTGCCTGTGTCTTTTAGGCATCTCTTTGGCTTCTCCAAACAGGCTTGATAGAATTCCATTATAGCAATGCCTCAGCAGGAAGAATAATGTGAGACCACATCTGGAGATTGCTTTACATCCTAGGTAATAAAACAATAACATAGAAAAAAAACTCATCATTGTTTGCAGGACCATCTCACAAGCATGACCTGCACAAAGAAAATTATGTTCTCGTTCCCAGCGCGGTAACACTGCTCCTCCCCACCTCCCTTCCATTTTAAATGGATCTTGAAATTAGCATGTAAGAAAAGCCTGAGCTCACGCTAAGAAAGCTCTGAATATTAACATAATTAATGTCATCAGTAATACTTGGAGTCTGCAGAAACAGCGGGTGAATCAATGGGAACGATGTATTCATCCGAGAAAAGAATGTGACCTTTAAAATCCAGAGGGCTTTATCAGAAGGCAATTTTAAGGTGGTTTCCTCGTTGCTCAACAGCAAGAATAAAACCAAATGTAGCTAAGAGAGAGAACATACAGGGGAACTAAAAATGCAATTAAAGCCTAATTACAACCCTGGGACCGCCGTGCAGAAGATGCCCCACCTATAGAAAGGTGTGGAGGCAGGCAGGGCAGCCCGAGAAGCCACCCCAAGGAGAGGCAATTAAAAGATCATTCCTGCAATTCAGATCTGCCTAGATAGAGCTTTTTTTTTTAAAATCCAGAATGCTTAAAACTAAGTTAAATGCTCCAAACCCCAAAACAATCTGGGATAAAGAGCGTGCGATTCAGCTCACCCGCGCTTCAATTCCAGCACATCGCACCACTCTCCGTGCAAGTGAGCACCGTGCGGTGATTCAGCAACTGCAACAACCTGTCTCAGCTGCTTCAGAACATTCCATCTTCTCAACACAACGGAACTATGATGGCAACACTTTGAGGTTCTCAGCACTAAGTGAACCAGAGGGAGCTTCATGAAAATAACTTCTCAAGGGGTTCTGGTGAACAGCTTCACTCTGGTAGACGAGGCCGCAACCAGAGGAACGCACCGCCCTGCACATCACTGTGGCCTGCTGTTCTTCACACACTGGATGTCCTGATGGTCACACAATGAAATTAGCTTTACTGGTATTTTGAACCTCAACGTGCCTTTTAATTTTATACCATTATTTGACTGTTTCAAAATCTGCATGAGGTTCGTTTGCCTAGAAAGGAAAGCTTGGTTTGATTTCGTGTCAGTCTATAAGGACCTTCACACTTCTCCATGCAGGGCACAGACCTGAGCAGAGAAAGAGACACATTCAAATGGGATAAGCATAGCTGCTTAGCTGCTGTTCTCACAGTTTCCTTTGAAAGACCTGTAGCCTTGTGTAAAGTGTGGGAAAAAAACACCTGAAAGGCTTTAAAAAGGCAGTTTTATATAGCACTGTTTGTGGCCAGTCAGTGCCTTTATTCCTCGAAGGCCTCTGCAATAATTTCTCCACTGAGTGATGTTTATTGAAAACAGTGCAGCTGAGCACCAGCGGGTTCCCCTGCTGTTTGGTTTATCTGTCCTCTGAACTCCAAGCAGCATCTCGGTCTCAAAGTGTTCCCCTGGTAAAATAAGCAACTGGCAACACAAAAAGCCCAGACGACTTCCAACTGCCAGCACTAATGTTGTGCCTACAAGCTTTTTCCCCCGTTGATGTTTCCCTTTTTTTCTCCTTTACCTCTTCCAGCACAGCTCTCTATCACAGCAGCCCACTGAGTTCCAAAAACTACTCCTGAAAGTCCACAGATTTATTAGATTCGCATACTTTAGGAGCGTATGTCACTGGATGTATGAACACATCAGGTACTTCTCAGAACAGGTCTGCAGACTGGAAACTGCTGGCAACTGCCCACAGCAGGGGGCTGGAGCTCAATGATCTTTAAGGTCCTTTCCAACCGAAGCCATTCTGGGATTCCATGATTCTACCTCCAGAGGTGTTTGGCTTCAAGTCTCATGCTTCAATAGAATCCTGCTTCTCTCCTTAGGCAGCCAGGAGCTGAGCTCTCTGCCCAATGGAAATTCTTACTCTGGCTTGGAATGACTGCGCAGAAGCAGATTGCTGCAATCACACTGCAGATGGGTGCCAGTGGTTGGTTCCCTTCACTCCACGTTCTCTTGCTTTTGGTGGTTTCTTGTTCACCCTAACTAGAAAGCAGGGCAGCTCTGAGTCACTGCCAAGTATCGCTAATGGAAGTGGGGAGCAGGAAGGAAATAAAGATGACTGGTTACAGAATTAGAAGTACTTCTTAGTGTCTAAAATGGCATTGTAAAGCAGGGCAAAAAACAGATGTGCTCGCTCTGTGAATAGCAGCAAAATGATTCCAGCCAGAAAAATGAGTGAACCTAGGAAACTTATCAATAACACCATTCAGACAACATAAAAGCACCTGAAATATAGGAGAGCTATTGGGAAAAATACTGTATCATAGAATCACAGAATCATAGAATGGCCTGGGTTGAAAGGGACCACAATGATCATCGAGTTTCAACCCCCTGCTATGTGCTGTTTTTGTTTCTTTCTTTGTTCACTTTAATTCAGCTGGAGTTCCTGTGAAAATGCGTTATTTCCGTTTCTATTTCCTTAAGTTTGGATGCTCAAGCACATTTTGAAGTGCTTCACTGAAGTCCACATATGGGCCATACTTAAGCTCATAGGTGGTTTCTTTGTTCATTTAAGACAAGCAAGCAGCTCAGGTAGAAAAAGAGACCTCCTCCACTCAAAAAATGAGAGATGCCACTGATGTGCAGTTTCTAACACGTCTTTATGGACCAGGCTTCCTTGCACAGAATGTCACGAGGTGCAAAAGGGAGCCCAATGAATGAGTGAAGACGCAGCACTTTTTCATGTATTCAGGCTGTCCTCAAAATTGCTGGCTCCAGAAACTGCAGCAATAATTTTGCAAACTGTAGTCAGCACTAAATCTGGAAGGTCAGCTTTAGGACAAACGCTGGGACTGTTCCTTTCTGGCACAGACAGGCGTGCACCATTTTGTACCAAGCAACCATCCATTTCCTACAGAACGACATCCAGGGACTGCAGTCCAAAAGGCTCCGACGAGCTGAACCAATATAAATGTATTTTGCTTATTTAATTCCAAGCAGCCTGATATCACCTTAACTCCATCAGCACTCTCAGTGTCAGTTTCCTTGAAGATGAGCAGTCGGTTTTCTTTCTTCCTTGTTTTCTTTTTTTCATTACCTTTATTCAGAGCCTCCCAGGGTCAGAGCAGTCCTAGAATACGGCGCCTCTGGAAAACAGGCAGAATGTTCCAGCAGCAAGCTTTTCCTAACTGAATGTTGCTTGAAAAAGTTTCCAGTAGTTCCAGCCTCGTCAGATCCAGCTGGGACTGGGCAAGGATTTGGCACTCATTTTTTTCACTCCCAGTGGTCATGCTTTCAGAAAACCCACTAGCACGTCCAGTTCAAGGTTTCAGTGGGAAATCTTCCACATCTCAGCCATCTACCTGAAGCCGAGCTCCTAAATACGAGGCTATCTTCCATCCACCAATTCCCACGCAGGAACATGTATATCCACCTTGATGAACTCCCTCTATTGTGAAGGACATCTGAACGTTTGTTAACTCTGTCAGATCAGATTGCTCCACACACAGGCCAATTTTAGAGAGAAACAGCAGATCTATTAGCACAGACACTGCTGTGACTGCACAGCAGGGATCATCAGCCCGGGTCTGGCTACCAGAAGTACCCCCGTGTTTTAGCACTGCACCTCAGCACCACAGGCCAGGAATACAGGCTAATGACAGCCAGACAGAGCCAGCACGTGTCCATCAGACCTTGGAGTGCTGAACCTAACCTGTGACGTTCTGAGCCTCTTCTCTGTGCTTTGGGAGAAGCCACCGCCCTCATCTACTCTACCAGAGGAATAACTTATGGAAAAACAAATTGAGTACTTAGCTGAAGAGAAGGGCAAAACAACATGTTAGGAAATGAGACGTGCACTTAGATGAGCCTGAAATGGACCAGCTACATACACTGCAGAAAGGTGACTGAACCTTACTAGCAGAAACAAAGCCATGGGGAATCCCACTTGTCTGCACAGGGTGCATTTTAGTTCAGCCTAGATGAGCTGCTTGGCTTCCCAACACTTGTTCTATTTATTTCTCTACTCCAATCTTCTCAGTGTGACGTCTTCAGTGAGGAGATCACCACTTCCCCTATCCTGGCCAGGGAGATTAAACAACATCACACAATGAGGAAGCAAATGCCTGAGACTGTACTCAAAATCTATGCTGGTTTGCCATAAAGATCTGGCATTTAAATGACTGAATAATGTAAATCTTACACTAATATTTGACTGCTGTTATGAGTAGGTATTCCAAGAAAAAAATCAGATTTTCCTTTTGAAAATGTATCTCTTTGTCTCTATATAAAAGATTTCCCCTGAGGTTTCTTATGTTCCTGGGAGATGGGAATTTAGTGGTGGACTTAATTGTGCCTCGCTGGCACTGAGACCACAAGCTAGGGAACAAGGGGGCTGTTCTTCATTTTCATAAAGCTCAATAAATACACTGTTCACTACCAGAATGACAAGTGATATACAAGCAAAGTCCATCTATCTTTGAACAGACCAGTACCAGATTTTGCAGTGTTTCTTTACAGGATTCACCAGTATAACGAGGATCCCAAGAACATAATGGAAGTAATTAACCTCCCATTTTTGTGTTCACATTCATGGGAGGCTGCTTTAGGATGAGAAACATGGAGAGAGAAAAGAGGATCACAGCTGAAACAAAAAGAGAGGATTTATTTCTTGTCAGTAGTTTGGCCACACTACAAAGCAAGCAGACGCAGCAGCAATAAATTGGGGCATTTTAGCAGAAAAACTCAGCCACAATCTTAGAACCACGCAGCTGAAAGCTCGGATGTGTGGCATCAGAATAGCCATACACTTAAATAAGTCTGCTTTAATTGCTTATTTTCTATCTTTCCCCATTGTAAAACAAACAAAGATGCCATTGAGGATGCCTCTGGTAAGGCAGTCAGAACATGAGCTTGTTATTACGGTAATATTTTGCATAAAGGCTTCCCTTACATTTATTAATCCAAAGGAACTCTAATTTCAAACCCCATTATTTTACTGTGGCTTCCATCCTCAGCAGCTCAAAGACTCTTCTGGATTTTTCTACTTGCTCTCCAAGCTACTAAACTGGGCTGCCTCTCTTTACCTTCACTTACTCAATTTCCAGCTGCGTGCCCAGTGGTTCGGGAACGTGTGGTGCTCCGTATTACCCCTGCTATGGATGGCTGCCCATAGCAGAGCTCAGCACCACACAGGCCACATGTACAGCATGCACATACTTCTACACATCTACGCTGGTAAAGCCTCCTATTAATCATTCCTGTGCTGCCATCAATTAAGTAGCTGATTAGTGTTCACAAAGGAAGCAGTCCCGCCAGCTTGGTTACCTCTCTCAGCAGGATACTGTTTGCTCAAGGATTTTCCTGTAATCTCTGTTGGCAAAAAAGAAAAATATTCCACACTGAACATGGAAACGTTTCATCTTTTAGGGGAATCTTTTTCTTCAGCCTTCATTGAAGAAGGTCCTCGCAGCAGCTGCAGACCTACAAGTTCTCTGTAAAATGAGGGGGAGATACAAGTCCTTCCAACTGAACTGTGTGCCCCTTACCTGTCCCTCACAGAAACACTGCTCTGCAGAGAACTGCTGGTTAGAGAAGCTTCCATGCGCGAACCTTACATGAGGCAGACTTCTCCCTTCCCTCTACCAAAGTACACCATTAATACAGACAGCAGAGGGATGCACTTAACATGTGAGATGGTGGAAATCTGGATGGTAAAAATCAGCAGTTGTTTGCAGTACTCTTTGTTGAACCAAGCACCTTGGCCATTCAAACTCCACATCTTAAAACACAGATTTCAACACCAAATCTCTCTGCAGCCCTAATTCAGCTTAATGAGAAAAAAGCTGCAGCAAGTATGCCAAGCAGACTGGCAGCAAGTATGGCAGACTGGCAGCATTTGTCAACATACTTAACACTGAACACGTCCTAAAGGAGACGGGTCTTCAAAAGAGAACACTTCTTCTACACCTCTTCTGCTAACCCGAGCTGAGTTAGCTATCCTCTTAGTGTCTGGGATAACTGATATATAATGCTACCCGTAAGTATAAAATTGGATACAAAGTTCAATCTTCATTCCAGATATATCAGTGGGAACATTTCCTCCCATAGAAGTTTTGGTGGAATACAGGAGATTGATTCACCCTCCCAAAATGATATGAAAGGATTCTGCTTGTTGGAGCTATTACAAGGAAGCCTTAACAAGAATCGGTGCTTCCACCTATGAAGAAAAATAACAGACCTGGATAGCAATCTAAGAAGCCTCTAGCAGCAATCCTGAGATAGCAGAGCTCCTTAAATGTACATTCCAGAATCTGACAGTGCCTACATTAAGCTTATGCTACACAACCCGTTCTATACAAAGCCCGGAGCTCAAAGAACTCTCAGGAGATAGTTTGGTGTTTGCCAGCATTCTTACATAATTAGTGAATGTCTGGCACATGAAAGCAGGCAACTTTTGTACCAAGAGCTTTCATATTCAGTCATCGCTTTCGCATAAGGGACAGAGAGTAGTTCCTAGAAAGCCCTGCCCTGACTTCTTACATTTCTGCTAAAGCTGACGTTGCTCAGCCTCCTGTTCTTGCAGGGAATGGGCAAAGAGCAGAAGCAAAACTGCCTGCAATGCCACTCTTTCATTTGTGCTGCTGAGAACAGATCCTGGGCCGAGGGAGAACTCAGAGTCATTGTCAAGGCAGGCGCCCACCTACACAGAACAAAGCAACAACTGCCATGGAACAAAACTGCGTGCAGAAACTCCTTACAGGGAAAATCTGTAGCTCAGTCTTCACAGAGCCACGTCCTGATTTCAGAGAGGTCTGTAAAAGAGGAAGAATTAATTTGTGCAAAGGACTTCAGAGGCTCAGAGGTTGTTATTTGGCCAATTTTCAGGTTCACAGTCAGCCCTCCAAAGCCCCATCAGATCAATAAAGCCTACAGCCATGATGTCTGGTAGCTCCAACCTTCCAGGAAATGAGCTTGTGAGTTTTATCCTAATTGTAAACACACAGGTGTTGACACCACCAGAATCAATAGTAAAACGAGCACTTCAGAGATTCTTGCTGTCACTCAGAGAAAAGTGGGAATAAAAGGTCCAGCACTGAATTTCTCTTGCATTCATACACTGATTCTGTCTAAACCCTCCTTGTGCTGTGCAAAGAGAATTTCTGTTCCTCAATACCTTATCAATACAATATCAATTTTTAAAGAGTACCTCTTGCCAGCAGCTGCATTAATTAGGGGCTTGCCAATGCACAGGAGCCAAACCAGATAAGGCCCAGAACGAATCCAGAGTTGAGCTATTCATCCCGTATTTAACCCTTGTCTGAATGGTCTCATTCTGCACTGAGTCCAATTCCAAAGCGGCTTGATCTGCTTTGAAGCGACTTCTGATATTCAGAACTGGACACATCCTGGGATAAAGGTATCCACAGTGGAAAAATTAAGCAGAAACAGTTAAGCTGGAGTATATTTTTAGCATATAAAGCCTTAGATTTCATCTACACCAAAGCCTTTTGCAACAGTATAGCTGGGGAAAAAAATGACAGGCACTGCTTTACTCACACAGTGGAGCTACAGCCGTTCAAACACTCCTGGCAGACGAGCTGCACGCAGCCCAAGGCAGCTGGCTTAAAGACTGTGTATTCCCTCGGGGTGGGATTACTGCTCTGCATGCTATTCAGGAAACCAGGCCAGACAGTTGACCTTCATTTTCCAGGTGTGCTCATATGCCCCCTCTCGTAAGCACTGCTAAAAAGTGACAAACAGGGATGAATCCTGAAAAGAAAGCTCCTTTATGGAGCTTTCAAAGGAAACGACAACTGCAGCCACCAGAGACAAGGTGAAATGAGTACTGAAGCTAGAGGACAGCTGTTAATTGGTCTGTGAGGATTTGTGTTTATGACAGTGAAAACTAACGTGCAATAGAACTAAGGCTGCAAGCACAGTTCTGCTGTTTTGTTCAGTCTCACAGCAAAACTCTGATGCTCTGCACCAACAAGAATGGGATGCTGGAATTGCCAGAGCAGAAGATGGTCAGGTTTACTAAAGGCAAACTACCCCAAAAACTTTGGGCTTCTTTGAACCCCCACACCTCTAATGCTGCTCTGAAATGCAATGCACAGAGCACGTCCCTGGCTGCTCCAAGCCAGTGCTGTTCTGCAACCAGGGATGCATTTAGAGACACATCACCGCAGGTTCTCTGGGAAAGCAACTCAGTATCCTTGAAATGTAATTAGAGAACCACAAGGGGATTTAATCTTATTGAGATCTCACAGTAAAACAGTGCTTAGCCCTGGCACTAACACTCTTCACCTAATAAACAAAATAAAGATTCCAATCAGCCCGAGGAACACCTAAGCCAAGCACTTTCATGAAGTCCACAATGTCAAACACCAATCTTGTATCTGCTGGAGTGGCACAGCATGGAAACAAGCCAGCTCCTTCCTGGCATTACTTTAAATGGTTCACAGATCCACGTACAACCCACGAGACAGCACCAGCCTGAATTGCACTGTGTCTGTGCCAGTGAGCCCACGTGTGCATGAGGAATGGGCACACCTGAGCCTTGCCAGCAGTACAGCCCTTACAGACAGGGCCCCCAAGAGGAAACACAAGGAACGTTTTCACTGCTGACTACCAGATTTTTCCAGGCATGAGCTGGCAAATGAATCCTCGCGTTCTCAAGACCCAGGCAAGGCAGTAAGCGAGGATGTGAACGTTTAGGTGAACGCTAACAGCGCTCTGACCTCACGGGACGAGACCACAGTGAGGGTCAGAGGTTCTCCAAGAGAAAAACAGTCACACAAGTACCTTTTCAGAAGTTCTCCCTCCTCTGCAGTTATTGTTCAGAGCAACAAACAGTTGTCACTGACGTGCCAGGAGGCTGCTATGCAGACAAGGAGCCGACGGCTCACTTCAGGATACGAGGTATTGGAAAGACAGAATATAAAATCACCAGCTGCTGCTCTGGACACAAGTAAGTTATTTACAAAGTGAAAGCAGTAAATTAGCTTAATGGCAAGACCGCATGCTGAGGTATAGATCAAGCAATTTTTTTGTTTTCCACTTCCAGCTGACAGGATTGAGATGACTCAAGGAAAACGAGTTCATTACCTTGTCTCTTCTGAGGAAGGGAAGAAACCCTGGGGCACAGAGACCAAGTAAGGAATGAGAAAACCACCATGAAAATACAGTCAAGAGGGAATGACAGGCGGCTGCATGAGGAATGTAATCTTGTAAATGGACCAGAGTGCACTGAAAGCAGAGGCAGAGGGGAGGAATCAAGGGGGATTTAGGCAGATTGAGGCAGAACTCTCAGGAAACAGGGACTCCATACCAGAATTACTGTGCTTTTTTAGGAACCTACTAGAATATGAGAAGTGCTTAAATCTGCAGTGTGGATTAGTGGATTAGACAAGTTAACCATCCCCACAACGGGCAGTGTTAGACAGTATGGCTGTCTGAAAAGACAGTAAGTTGTCTGAAAAAGAGCTACAGCAAAGCACTGACATTGCAAGCAATAAACTCCATGCCAGTGTAGATCAGAGCAGGCAGAAGATTGGTTCTGAATGTTGAACACTGATGTATGCACGAGCTCCACAATGTGCTCTACAGACACACTGATGTGAACTGCACTGCTGGGAGCACTGGAGAACATCACAGCATCAGGGGATCGCTGGGATGGAGGCCTGGGCACCCTTCTGCTCTAGCACTGGAATTCAGATTAAAGATAGTCTTGTGGGAATGCTGAAATCACCACTGAAATGACAAAAGAAACAGTGAGCTCTATCATTTCCCAGCAGTTCCTATGGCTTTCATTGTCAGGGAAACCTACAGTTAAGCTGATACTAAGAGTCTTGTTTTCATTTATTTTGATGACAAGTTTGTAGCTGTTTTTGGTATATGTTATACAGAACCAGATAACCTTTTAGGTCCCTTCCAATCCAAGCCATCCTACAATTCCATGCTATGTTCTCAGAGTAGCTGAGATCTGATCTTAAAAAAAGATAACTGAAGCATATTAATATAATTTTCAGCTGAAACAACTGAATATATTACTTCTACTGTGAAAAAAGATGGATAGAATATATGTGTAACACCACGTATAAATAATATGATCAGCTTTAGGTCACAAGTGGATTATTAACTACAATACAATAAATACAATGTAGGTATTGAACAACCACACTTCCATGCAGCTGATACAAGTATTACACTTCTTCAAGCATTATCTTTTGTTTTAAAATGTGTAACTCCATAGAGCTCAAAACAAAGTCTAAATGGCATTCTCTGAAGCCTTTACAGGTGTGCCTACATTAAAATGTTATCGTTATTTATTTATGTATTTGACTCTGCACAACCTTTTCAAATATGCCCCTGCCTCCTTTTCTGCATTTACTGTTTCAGAACTGGCAAAACTGGGGCTCGTGCATGCAATTTTGGTGAGCAGTGCCACTTCTCACGCTTCATTCAGCAGGACCCCAGAAGCTGCCGTTCCATCAGTGAGACAGGATCAAGGAGCTGCTGTGATCAGCATGAAACACTTTCACCTGGCCTCTGGCAGGCCTGTATTTAAGTGAGGAAGAGGCCACAATAAAAACAGCATGGCTGGGGGCCTTGGAGGAAGATAGCTGTGCCTTCCAGTCATCTGGGTAGTGCCTGGCCCCTATCTTCTGTAGGTTATGGGGGGAGATGGTGGGACTACCTGTGGTGAAAAGGGAGGCTTGATTCTAGTCTCTGAGGAGCAGACCAGGCTATTGAAGAGGTAAGTTCACAACCTTCCCTGGGGAACCTGTTTTTATTCTGCAAATGGTACTTCATTCAGGCTACTCATAAAGATGATGCTCTTAATTCTTATGTTTTTGTGAGTCTTGGAGCTTAAAACTCTGAAGACCTCATTCCAATGGCAGGATGCTGACAGGACCTGTCTTTTCTTTCTGAGATCTTCCCCTACAGAAGTGGAGCTTAAGGCTGTTGTAATACTAACATAACACAGTCCCCTTTGAATGAATCACAAGGGGAAAGCATATAAAAACAACTCCTTTCTGGGGCTGCTTAAACACTGCATTTCCATTGCAAGTGTAACTGTACTAAGTCCTTGTGAACTAACTAGGGTGTCATAAATGAACGGCCCAAAGGAGCTGTGGAAGCGTGCTGGCTTCTCTCCCTCTTTCTAGAAAGACTATTTTAAAAACAGTGTGTGCTTTTTCTCTAAGGCTGCATGGGATTTCCAGCCACTGGCTTCCCATGTCTGGCTCACTGTGTTGTGGGAAAACCAAGTTTCTAAGGGCATTTGCTCCATGATCCTCTTGGTGATGTGGTACCAACATTAAGAACTCTTTGCACAGAACAAGGGGAAAGAGAAGACATATCTAAAGGGCCTTTTTCTTAAGGGAAGTTAAGCAACCATAGCCTTAACAATGTGGTATTAGCAGCTCAACAGCGCTCACCTAGGATTTTACCCTTGGTGCTGCAAGGTGACTGAACAAGGCAATGTGGGCAGAGCCATGCCCGTGGTGAGGACTGTGTCCCACAGCGCTGGGTACTGGAGGAGGCAGTGTGAGGCTGAGAAGAAGCTCCATGGCAGCAAGAGTGAGGCTGGGAGCTCTGACACGTGCCAGCTGCAGACAGGGCTGCTGCTCTCTGCCCTCCCCAGCTGTGTGCAACTTTCTCCACCAAATCTAACAGCTGAGCTGTTTGTAAAACTGCTAACCTGATCTACTTGCCTACCCCAGGTCTTTGCTCCTTAACCTATTGCTTAAGCTGCCTAAGCTAGCGTGCCTTGCTCTGACTGAAAACAGAAGGTTGGATGGCTCATCTGAACAAGGGGTAACAAGCAGCTGGGAATGGCACTCTCAGCTCTGCACAGCTGCTGTGACAGCAGTGCACGTAAAGAATGGAAGGGCAGATAACTTCAGAGGCTTTCTTTCCCCAGCAGAAATAAAACCATGCCATTTCCTAGACTGAACTTCTGGAAAAAATCATATTAACTTCACCTGGACTTTATTAGCCTTACAATTAGAAGGACTTTCTTCACCATCTTGTGTTCTGGGAGAGAAAGCAACTTTACTGGAGAACCAATCAAGCTGGGCTAGACTGACAGGTGAGTACTCTAATGCACTGAAGAGTCTATTCTAAAGACTTAAATTGGAAGCCAGTGTCTAAAGCACCTCTAGAAGATTCCCCTGCATTACAAATCAGTAGGTACTTGACATCCAGTTTGCAGATGGATTGCTCTGTTTCACCATGTATGGGGACAATGGTTCTTCCCCTGCCCTTTCTCTCTTCCCCTTCTTCCTACTGCAGGATGCTCTCCAAGCACAAAGCTAGCAGCAGTCTGTGCCAACAGAGGAACAGAAAATATGTTCATCCTTAGTGAGGCTCTCCATAAGCACTGTCACATGCACAGAAAGATTTTTATCTAAGGCAATGTAAATAGTCACTTTTTCACTGCTTCTTAACATAGAATTTACTTTTACTTCTCAAACCAGTGACTTGAAGTTAACTCTGCTTGCCCAGCAGGCTGCCCCTGACCAGAAGTCTGCCATGCTTAATAAGACAGTTGAGTTTATTGGATCCAAGCACATGAAGTGAGGGGAAAGAGGCAGGCAAGCAATGTGCTTGGGTGGGGTATGCATTCCCCTGTGATGAGAGCAATCTTGCACCTTGTTTCTTTGATGCAACAAACAGGAGGGGAAAAAGTCAGCTGCTCTATGTAACAACCTTCTGACCAGCTACTGTTAGATGACTTCTGCACACATCACAGCATGCAGACTGACACATACTAATACTCTGCCATAGAACTACTAAGTAAAATCCCCTACACCTCCTGTCTGGGGAGGACAACACTGCTCTGAGTTAGTTAAGCAACCCTTTCAGTGAAGGAATGGATAAACCTAATAACATGATGCTTCAATGTACTGTTATCTCAAAGGCTAACTTGAATGGGAAAATGACTCTTCCTGCTCTTGCCTTCTGCCTAGGCCTGTCATTCTCTCAACTAGACAATATCTAGTCACGAACATAATCAACTGATAGGCTGAATAATCTGACAGGTACAGAAGATACTTACGGGGAACCTAACATTGACATCCCAGTCAAACCTTACTTCAGGAGAAATCTGATAATGGAATCTTATGTTCATAGATACAACTGAAAATCCTGGCTGTCAGTCAGGATTTAGCAAAGTGCAGCTGAGATGTGGCTCCTACTCTCATTGAAGAGTAGCTCAGTTACTGATGGGTACCTTCTGCATGGAGCCTTCCAATGGTCTTGCTGTCCATATCAGGACATCTGTCAAACACATGGAAGCTTTATAGTAATGTCCATGAGGATATTGCCTCACCTCTTTTGTCTTTACCACTGCCCTAGTGCTGATATTATAAAGATGCTGATTCTTTTTCTTTGTGGATGCACTCAGGATGAAAAGGTAACTGCTGAGAGTGCCGAGATTAAATAAATCAGTATTTATTGCACATCAGATGTGCCCACACATGACCTATTCCTTATGATCTATTCCTTAAGGTGTGTGAGCAACAAAAAATGCCATGTCTCATGCATTTACAGAATTGTTTTTTATGATATACAGGAAGAAAAAAATCTCATATTTGGAACTGAATTGAGTTCTGTGCTTGCTACATGTGGGAGCCCAGCAATGTGTTTCATGCTTCTGTATAAGGTCTGACTGACTGGATGGGAACAGAGCATTGGTTTATTCTTTAACTGAGAGTCTGAACTCAAATTCAAAGCTGCCTTAATTCTACAGTTTAGGGATGGGGAAATGCAAAAGGGTTATAGATCTTGTCTCAGTACAGTGGCTGCTGCCTTACTAACCTCATGTAAAAGTCTCTTGACATTCTTTCCAGATCCACTTCAACTCTGAGATGATGTGTAAGAAAGCTGAATTAGTTTCCATGCTTTCAAACATGTATTAGTTAAGACATAATGCTGTAGCACAGGCAACTAATTTGTTACTGTGATAGAAGAGCTCTTGGTGTACCTCTCCCCTTCTCCTGCCTAGAGCACAACACGCTGCTTCCAATGCTACAAGAGGGCTGCATTAACTCTGAAATACAGAAAGCTGATTATAGTGCATTCAAACTGTCTATGGGAAGAAAAGCAAACAGTGCTGTTAAAAGCATGACTATTGCTTCAATGAAAGAAAACTGGGGGAGTGCTGTGAAGCATTTTGGGTTGTGAGTGTTGAGGAACAGGCAGGTATAACCAAACCTGGTTGCAGATGTGCCTCACGAACTGTGTGTGATGAACATGAAGAGCCTGTCCTGTCTTTAGTCCACTGTAACTACAGACCATCAGAGCACAATATCTGTTGATGCTGAAGACAATTCTGGTAAGGTACTGATAAGGTAAAGATACCTCAACCACAATGACACTTATGCACCACGTATAACCTGGCTAATGCCTTTATGTGAAGCTGGCCTCTCTGAAACAAAGACCTACTAACTCAGCCAGGGTGTGAACTTGTGCTGCAGCTACTGTGAACCAGGAGATGCGGGCTGCTCTTTCTTGTAGAGCACCACAGAAAGTGGTACAAGATGAAATTCTCAGGTGCTGTAAATGAAGTCCATGCCTTCAATGGGAAGAACTTTTCCCTTTTTAAAAAACAACAGACTTGAGTGGGGAGCTCCAACTTGTGTCTCCCAGCTTGCACAAACGCAACAATAAGATCAGCTAGATGCAAGTTGTGCTTTTGGCTCTTCACAGAGCATACTTCCTAGCTTCTGGGGGGTCCTGTTCCCTCCCAGGTGGGCAGTGTCTCCTTCTAACCCACCAGTTTGGTGATCCATCTTTGTTGCCAGCTGCAGGAAATCCAAACAAGCCAAAATCTGAGGGAGCACAGAGGAAAACACAGAGGAGACTTCTAAAGCCAGCTGAAGCTGTCACCTTGTCATTCTTGTCAATACTGCAATAAATTAGTGTTTAAGTGAATAGTCAGAGTGACAGACCTGACAAGAATAAACTGGAAACCCAATTTGATGAACTTCTATTTGGATTTGTCTGTTTGTGACTGCTGCAACAAACCACTTGCCTATTTCAGGAACTGGCAGGTAAGATTGTGATTTATCACTGTTCTTGTGATATGGCAGGAACAAGGCAGAGGTTGGAGATAAATCCCATTTTCTGCAGATTAAAAACAAGGCTGGTTGTTCATAAGGATATAACTAATACCACTACTACAGTTGCATCCATCCTTCCAAGATGTTAGTGCCCTGAAAAAAAATTGATTTCATAGATGGAAAAATAAAGATGAGAACTGGAAGAAGCCTTGGAAAACTGGAAGCTGTTGCGAAGGAAAGCTCAGGGATTTCAGGAAGCAGGACAGTCTCCAAAGTGTTCTGCCTACAAAAGCTGAGTGCCTGAGCTGCTGCTATGCGCTTATACTGACCACAAGCACAGTGCCATGAGTCCCTAATTATTCTAACCTACAATTAATGCTTTCCTCATGCTTTGTTTACTACATCAGTTTGTTTCAGGAGCCTTCTGAAGCGCAGCAAGGTGCTGCATAGCCTTAAATGGAAGTTCATTGAGGAAAGTTACCCTAAATTGCTAAGTGTCTAGGTGGCAATCACCTAAGGTTAACATTCTGATGAGGCTCTTCTGTGAAGCAGCAAATAATAGAGGTGATATCTTGTCTGAATTGTAGGCTTTAAAGTAGATAACCATGCTACAAGAGTCAGCTGGCTTTTCTGAGCTCCTTCTTCCTTGCTGGTCTGAGGTCAAGTAAAACACTGCTCTGCAGTTTGACAGAGAAACTGCCCCAGTTCAGGGGGAAGCTACAGAGGGAGAGGCGGAGCACAGAGCAGAGTCAGACTGAATGCACTTGAGATGACAGGACCAGCTGTGCGTAAACACTTGTGGAAATGAAGCTCAGTAATTACAGATGCTTTCCTCTGGAATATTAGCTATCTGAACTGGTATTACTTATGGCCAAACAACCAGAATGTGTTCTCAGAGTGCCAGACCACCAAAATGCTGTATTTTAAGCAGGGCCCTTAGAACAGTGAGTTGATGAATGCACCTGTAAGGTCTGATAACAAGTACTGCCTCTCAAGAAGTGACAAGCTATAGAAGTTCTTGTTGGTTGCTATCCATCTTTTATTGTAACACGCTTACTACGCTGTTGGTGTTTAGTCAACTGGTGCCACAAAAATCCTAGTGTAATAAAATGGCCTGCAAGTATCAAATATTTCTCCTTTTGGTTTTCATCTTCCTAAGTAACAAAATCTATGAGAAGAGGGAGTAAAATATTCTGGTTTGAATTTGATGCTAGCCACAACATGTTTCTGTGCTAGTGTCATAAAGGAAGGGAAGCATATCTTAGTGTTAAGTCAGAGGGTGGATTTAGGCTGTAATTTAATGTGCACAGCAGCCTGTCCCAATCAGCTTGAAAGCCTGTAGTTAGTCTCGTCTCAGGAACCACAAATGAACAGACCTAGGTTGATGGTGCTTCATTACTCAATGTGAACTCCATTTCCAAAGTGTCTGTTCTTGTATTAAAGTGAGTATTCTGGAAAACTGATTCCTCAGTGATGCCCTCTACCACATAAACCTATCTTGCCACAAAAAGAATTAAGTATATCCATACCTGAAGTACTCCTAAGATGGCTTCTGGTGCTAAAAGCAAGTTTGAAGGGTGTGCTTAAGTTGATGGGAGTGAACTCCTTCCCTCCTGGGAGGAGGAGAAAGTTTTCAAGTACTCCAAATGTAAACTTAACAGCTTCTCAGAGGATGTTTATCTTCCTTTTTTCCTAAGGGCACTAAGTTAGCACACACAGTAGTACAGAGGGCAGAACATAAAGCATCTCTTTAAAATGTACCATTTTAGAATACACACCCCCAAAAAAGGAAGTCTGAGCTGGTGGCTGCCTTACAGAGAATGAGGCCACATCTGGGCACGAACTGCTTCCTGTGTGGATGGTGTGGTGTCTCAGGGCTCTCCCTCATAAATGAGGAATGCCTGCTCTGCCACTTTCCTGCTATACTAGAGGCATACTTGCATATTACTCAACTATTTCAACTTAAGAAATTCCGTCTATGAAATGTGTAGAGAAATACTGCCCTGATTCTCCAATTCTTGAGCTATTGAGTTTACCTTAACCATCTTTCTCCCAAAGGTCAAAAGGCATTTTCTCTTTAAGTTACCAAAAGAACAAAAGTGATTTTTCTTCCATAGCTGGATATAGACCTTCAGTCAGATCCCGCTTCTGGCAAAGAACGTGCACAAACAAGTAAAAACAAACATGTGAAAGTTTGTATCTCAGGCTTAACTCTCCCAACACTTCTCATTTCTACTAGAAACTCAGAAACTCAGTCTCATCTTGTCAGAAGCTTATGCTTTTCCTAATTACTCGCACAAAACATTCTTAAATCATGTTTTGACAGCCAAAATCTTACATCTCCATAAACAAAAAGAACTGTCAATGTTACTAGTGCAGAAGCAAAGGAACCAGATGCAGAACTAAAAGCTGGGGGGGAGGGGACAGTGATTCATAAGTTCAGAAAAGCATCTGCCAGTAGTTTGATAGCAGCTGAATCCAACTGAGTAACTCAGATTCTGCTGCAGCTGGCACAGAGATTATCAGCACCTTGCTGGCCAAAAATACGCTCAGGAATAGCAGCACTGGAGCAAGAGGGTATTCACTTTGCTTCTGTCCTTTCCATTATGGGAAAAAAAATACAACCAATGGTTTTCTTGTGCCTTAAGGCCAAGCTGGCACCTGCCCAATATGCGTAGAAGAATCTGCTACGGTCAATTCAGGAGCTGTACATTTCTCCCACCCTTACATGCACATGGGCCTTCGCGCTGAGCCGTTCCCCCCTCCCTGGGGCTGGAAGGCCGCACGCAGGACCCCCCAGAGCCCACGTCTGCCTCACTGCATCGGCATTAAACTCGTGCTCGGCCAGCACGCCAAGCGACAAGGCGAAAACTTTTATCGTGAACCGCAGAGAGAGGCGTTAACAGCCGGAGTACGGCAGCGCTGCCGCTGAAGGACCCCGCACCACGCAGACGGCTGTGCCCGCACGGAGCCCCGCCGCAGCTCCCGGGCCGAAGGGCCGCGCTCCCCCCAGCCCAGCACGGGCCCGACCACACCGCGTCCATAGGGACAGACCCCGTAACCCGCGGTGGGGGGGGACGACGCGATAGGAACAGCCCCGGGTGGGGGGAGAGCGTTGCCATGACAACCGCCCTCACACAGGGAAACGGCGGTACCCAGCCCCCCTCCACCCGGCCCCGCCCGCGGCCCGTTCGCCCGCCCGCCTCCCCCTCGGGCCCCCATCGGGCGGATACAGCTTGAAGCCCCGGAGGATCTCCTTGGCCCGCTCGTCCGTGGCCGACATGGTCCTGCCGCGCCGCGCCGCGGGCGGAGGGCGCTGCGCCGGGCTCGCCTGGCTGCGCGGGCCTGGGCGGGAGCGGCGCTGACAGCGGCGCCTCAGGACCCCCCGCCCCTCCCCCTCGCACTCCCTCGCACCCGCCACCGGCCGCCGCAGCCAATCCCAGCGGCCGCCCTCCCCACCCCGACGGCACGGCCAATCGGAAGCCGCCGACGCCCCTGCCGGCTAAAGAAAGACAGCAGGACGGACCAATCAGACGGCGCGTCCCCCCCCTCCGTTTATTCAAGGGCGGCTGCGCAGCGCTCGTTAAGGCGCTCGGCCCGGTCGGGACTGACGTCGGCGGGGATGGGAGTCGCCGCGGGCCAAACCTTGCCCGGCCCGGCTGCTTGGCGCGTGCCCGAAGCCGGGCTGTTCGTTAATACGTTAGCCCCTCTCTTAACAGTCTGCGTGCGGGAGGAAAACTGAGGGTGCGGCGCAGGCTGCCTCAGAGCTCCTCAGTACAGCGCCGTGGCACAGCCCCGCTGAGGAGGGCTGCGCAGCGGCGAAGGCTGCGTCGAACATACGAGGACGCGGCCGCTGCCGGCATAGCCTATGAGTGACCTTAACGCTGGCGGTGGGGAGCTTTGATTGCCCTGATAGCTTACATGGAGCAGCCTTGCTGCGTTCTGGATAGCACGCCGCTTCCCAATGCGTCCAGGGAAGGGCAGCGAGCGCTCACGAAGAAAAAGTGGCAGGGAGACAGGGAGAGCGCAGGCAGCAGCAGAGCTGGAGAAGGCCAAAGCGAGCGGTTGTGTGTGAGGGAAGAGCCTGCAGGGCAGAAGTACAGCATGCTGCTCTCCCCGCAGCACGGGGGGCTCCATCCTGCCCTGCTTAGGGCTCCTGAGAGGTGGCAGCCAGAGAGAAGCGGCTCTTGCAGCGAGCAACCCCTGCGGCAGCGAAGGGCTCCTGACACGCGGGTAGGAGTGTTTCCAGAAGTCGGTGTTGGGGCCTTTGTGGTTTTGACAAGGGTTCCCAAACTCTCCACGCTGTGTGAGGAGGTACGTGCTTGGTAGCCTCTGTATCTCTGTTTTGAACCCCTCCCCCTCAAAATTAGGGAAGAAGTGTGCAATCTGGGGGCTGCATCAGGCTGCATCAGTGAGCCGCAGTGGTATGTGAGACAGCATAACTCAAGAGGTTCAGGTTGGGTATCAGGAAAAGGTGCTGTCAGACACATGATCTGAGTTCTGAGTGGTTCTGTGTGGAACCCAGAGTTGGGCTCAATGATTCTTATGGGTCCCTTCCAATTTAGGATATTCTGTGATTCAGAGTGACAGAAACCTTGAGTTCTTTCCTCTCAAAATACTTTTTCTTGCGAGAAAGCTGCAGCAAGTCTCACTATTCCCTTGCACCACTTTGTTCTAAAAACCTCACCTTTGCTTTTACACCTCTGGAGCATGCAGACCTGGCAGGCATTACAGTCTCTGAGCTGTCACTGCAGCTGGGGAGATGCCTCCAGTCTGCTTTCTGCCTCCCCAGACCACATTGCAATGCTGCTCTCCAAAGGTACCGATACAAGAGCTGGTATTTCAGGGAGATGTGTTCATAAGCTGGGGCCTTCTCCCATCTGACACTTGATGGAGGGGGTCATACAACTGCATATGTGCCACCATCCATATGTGTCTTTCTCATGGCCTACTTGAGGTGAGAGATGATTAGTCTCTGGATCCTGGGAAATGCAGAGTTTGGCAGAGTAGACAGCTTCTTTAGCAACTGTTGGGTGTCCCCATCACCTTGTGCCCTAGAGATGTGCATTGGCCACTGTGGTGTTGAAAGCCTGGAAGGAGAGAGAGAGAATAAGTGGGTGAAGTACGGTGAAAGCGTGTGTAGATGAGGAATGAAGCCACTTTCTTTCCAATGATGCATCAGAATTGGGATTTCAGGGGATAAAAAACAGCTCCAGAATCACATGCTATGGTGCAGGGAGGTGCACACCAACAAGGGGTGAAGCTGGTGCTGCCAGCCTGGCAGCAGAGTTCAGACATGGGCAGGGTGAGCAGCCAGAAGCTGGAACTCAAGAGCCTGAAGCTCCAGACACTGAGATTGGTGTGACAGAATCTGTGGGACAGGGGGATGTCACTGAGCTGTAATCACAGCCTTCCCCATCTCAGTCACTTACAGGTGACTTTGCAGCCTCGTGTGTTATTTCCCAACAGAGAGAAACAGTATACTTAAAGTCTCTCTCTGGGGCTCCATGACCCCACTGCTTGGAGAGGTTCCTTTGAATTTATGGTTTCTTTTCTCAAGCAGCATGGGGAAGAAAGGTGAAATTATCTGCTGCCTAAAAGGGACCTAGATTGCAGAATCACAAGGGGAAGAGATGGGGTGAGTCAAGAGATAATGCCAACATTAAAAGATAAAATGGATTAACATCTCCCTGCGTGTGGAAAGCTGCGTGGGTGGAGCAAGAGGTTGCAATAGCAGTTTAAAAGGGGACGAGACAGCTGTGCATGCTTGTATTTTTCTATTTAAAAAAAAGAAATCCGTCCCAAAAGCTGAGCTTAACTGATGCTATCCTCCAAAGTCCGCTTCAGACAGGCATGCTGGAGGGCAGCAGCGAGGAGATGTCAGGACAGCCTGACAAAAAGACCCTCCTGGATGACCTGAAAGGAGCTAATGCAGCAGGGCACTGGTAGCAGCTGGCAGTTTTTTATCTGCAGGCTCCAACAGGAGGTTGCAAAACCAATCCGTGGGAAATAGCTCCCAGTCATATATTTCCATTTTTTGCTTCAGCCCTGGATTTCAGCTTTAACAGCTCTTGAGGTAAATGAGGCGATGTGCTTTTCTCCCAGGGCAGCCGTGTCAGTGCACCTGTGGGTTAGTATGAGCCATGGTGGAGGGCCTGTTTAGGATGTGATTAAAGAGTTAATTCTCCCTCCCTGTGCAGATGAGATCTAAGTGTGGCTTAAGCAAATTACTGAATGGCTTGTTATAGCCCTGGCTGAGTTCCCTTGCTGTGCTGGGCCTAGCTTTTTACATCCAATTTGCTGCTGTGACACTCAGAGCTTCAAAGCATCCCAACAGCTGCATCTCTCTGCTCTCCTGACACCCCTCCTCTGGAAGATGGGACCTTGGGGATCAGCTGTGGATGGCTCTGAAGCACAGGCTAAGCCCTGTCAGTTTCCCTAATAGTTTCTGATGTTCATTCCCTGAAAGCTCCTCACTCCTGGCTGTGCAGGTCCACGGTTTGATCTTCAGGGACTGGCTGACTTAAAGCCAGAAGCACTTTGCTCTTTGCTAAAGAATTTTAACCAGAAGCATGCTTTATTCACTGCACAGCATAGACGAGTGTGCAGATTTCAGGAAGGGAAACAACTCCCACAGCCCTCCTGCTTCCACCTCTGCTCTGCTCCCTCTTCCATGGAATCTTTTGGGTCTTGGTCTGTGTCCTGGAGAGGCTCTCGCTCCTCCAGCTGCCCCCCTGATTCCCCACATCCCAGGCTGAGCTCGGTCTTCTGGTTTGTCACTCATACATCCCACTCGCCTCAAGACTCAAAACCCGCTTCTAGCATCTTGTGATCCTTCACCCCATATTTTGGCAAGGTTCCATTCACACCCGAGGAGGACTGGCCGGCTGGTTGGTCAATGGCTCAGCTGGCAGCCTCCATTGTCCTGCCCTGTACAACTGCTCAATTGCTTATTGCCTTTAACGGCCCCATTGCAGCTCCTCAGGCATTGTCTGATTCTTGCCATAAAATGGAAGATTTAATCCACTCTGAAGGCTGTAGCATATGCACAGATTCAAAAGATGAATGGAACCTGTAAGTGTAAAATAGACCCAACTCTGTCACGCCATCAGAACAAAGAACACACTAAAATGTAGCTTTGAAATGGAAGCCCTTTGCACAGGTCATTGCAGAATGCAAAAGCCCCCAGATGATGCCCTGGTGCGTCATATCCCCAGCACCTGCTGTGCCCTTGAGAGAGACAGACGCTTTGCTTGCTTGTAATTAAACTGGTGTTCAGGAAGTGGTGCAGCCTGAGAGCAAGTGTTTGCTCTGAGGGATGGTGGTGTGGTGGCTCAAGGAGACCCAGCGTGCCAGCCCAGCCCTCGGGCAGCCTGGCGTCCCACGCTCCTGGGGATGCCACAAGCACTGCCAGCATCACCCCACCCCAACAAATGAGTGCGCATCAGGCGGGGTGTGTTAATCACGGTCTGCAGGTGGATGTTGTTACATTGATTGCGGAATGGCTCCTGCTGTGGGCAGGGATGAGGGTTGTGCAGGGAGGGCACTGTGCGCTTGTGGCTGTGTCCAGATGGGCATGAGGACGGGGCAATTTGGCGACCAAAACGGGGGGATGAGCTGCGCCCTAGGAGCAGGAGGGGACGAAGGGGGAAGGAGCAAACCTGGCTGCAGAGGGTTACGCTGGGTCTGAGCCCCGCTCCTACGTCCGGCTCTGGAGGCCGTGCTGCGGGCATAGCGGGCAGCGCGCTGGTCGGGCGTCGTGCCGACGACCCCCGGCCGCGGCCGGAACGCTCGGAGCGCGGCGCTGTGTTCCGGGGGAAGGAGCCGCGCGCGGACCCCGGCGCCGCCATCATGGCGGCCTGAGGCGCGGCGGGCACGGCGCCGGGAGCCGCGGGGCGGGAGGCGGGCGGAGAGGCCGCGGGGCGAGGTAAGGCGAGGCCGGGAAAGCGAGCCGGGGAGCCGCCCTCCCGCCCGGCCGGCTCGCAGCCCGCGGAGCCCTTCCCCGCTTCCTCCAGCCCTCAGCGGAGCGGGGCGGTGGGTGCCTGGGCTGCTGCAGGAGGGCGCGGCGTGCGCCGAGGAAGGCCGGAGTGGGGCGGGGGGCGCGGAGCAGGATGCTGCACGGCGCTCTCAGCCGGTAACCCGGCGGGAGGAGCGGGTTGGGAGTCCCAGCGGCACGGCTCCATGTGGCTGCGGTAGCGCTGGAATGCGAACTCGGAGAGAGAGGCAAAGAACGGGCATTCATTTCTCCGTATACCACGTCTCTTTTGTAATCATGTGTTGGTTACCGGGGACAGAGGCGAGGGAGCCACGAGCTCTGCCTTCTACTCCTACCGTGGCTCCGGGTTGGGGCCAGTGTCAGCCTTTGTGCCTGCCCCCTATCCGGGAGCGGGAGCACCAGGGGGGCTGGGAGTCAGATGGAGTGGGGCTGTGTTGCAGGCGTTTCTTAGGTTGGGACCGCAGAAGGGATCCAAGGAGTGGAGCACCTTCTCCACTGTGAGGACAAACTGAGAGCTCGGGTGGCCTGGAGGAGGGAAGGCACTGGGAAGACCTGAGAGAGGGGCTCTGGGTACCCAAAGAGGGGCTGTAGGAAGGGAGGGAACAGACTTCAGCAGTGCCTGTTGTGATAGGACAGGGGAAACGTTTTCAAACTAAAAGAGGGGAGATTCAGATTAGATATAAGGTGAAAGCTTTTCGTGATAAAGGTAGTGAGGCGCTGGCACAGGTTGCCCAGAGAGATGGTGGATGCCCCGTCCTTGGAGACACCCAAGATCAGTCTGGACGGGGCTCTGAGCACCTGACGGAGCTGTAGGTGTCCCTGTTCAGTGCAGGGAGTTGGACCAGGTGGCCTTTAAGGGGCCTTCCAACTCAGATGGTTCCGTGAACGAAATGGAGCTAAGCGTGTTTTCAGAGGCTGAGTTTTGAATGAAGCTGTGCTGCCCGCAGTGCAGACACCCGTGTCACCCTGCACCCTGTCTGAGGCGACCGTGTGCCAGGGCTCAGCCCTAAGATGCTGGTTCTCCAGTATCTGATTTCTTCACCAGAGTGAGGGTTTCCTCCTGTACCTGAGAGTCATCTTACATCAATATAACACGAAGGACACCCCTCCCCCCCACTAAGTTCTTTGGTGTCTGAGTAATATGCTTTGGAAGTCTCCTTTCTTAGTGTTTGTAAAAATGTCTTTTTGTTTCACACTGTTTACAAATAGTGTTTTATAAAAGCAACACGCTGGTGCTGGGAGACAACGTGCACACAGGAAATGTCAGGCAGCAGCAAAAGACAAAGATCTCTCTTTGCAGGGACTTAAATAGAGCCTTTGTAGAAAGGGTATTTCTGTCACTGAAGCTTTACCGTTAACCCAAAACACGTTCACTGTATGATAGAGGCTGTGTACAGGCCACGGTTCTTTTCCCCCTTCAGGCTTAAGAAAGCAATGGGCGTTATATACTCATGCTTTGTCTATGGTGATGTCAAAAGTGCATAATGCAGGCCTCAAGGTGGCTGAATTCTTCCAAGAGAATTTGGTCAGCTGCTGTTTTGCAGCTGTGTCATGAGTTTTGGGAAAGAGGAAGTCTTAGCTGCCCTGTGGTAGGCATAATGATGTCATGCCTGATAATATGTGATAACACCTCCGCAGTTGTCTTTTATTTGACAGCATCAGTAGGTGGAAAAATCTGAGAAGAGCATGAAATGTAAACTCCTTACCTACTAACAGCAGTGGATCCTTGAGGGAACTGACCAGTCTGCAGAAATTTTGCTCAGATGTCTGAATCGTATTTGCTTTCCAGATAAATGGGGATTTGAGCCTGCAGCGTCCCTCTGAATGCCAAAGGGAAGCAGTTTCAGCTCATGTTGAAAGATTACTGCTCCTAACACATAGTTGGACTGAATTTAGCAAAGGGGGAATGTATAAATTAATTCCATATTGTTTTATTGACAGATTGAAAAACTTAGAATGGCTGGAGAACAGAAACCGTCCTGCAATCTTCTAGAGCAGTTTATTTTACTAGCCAAAGGTACAAGTGGCTCAGCTCTGACTGCTCTGATAAACCAAGTGCTGGAGGCTCCTGGGGTTTATGTCTTTGGAGAGCTGTTGGAGTTAACAAATGTGCAAGAGGTAAGAAATCGGTTTCTATCCTATTGTCCCCTCTGCACTCCCAGTATAAGGGTTGCCCTGAAGTTTCCTTGTGACGTTTCTGTGCCAGGAGAGGCCTGGTGTGACTTACCTTGTTTCTGAGGTGTTTGTGTATGAAGCTGGTATTGTTTTTGCCTGTATCTATTTAGATGAGGAGAAGTTGCCTACCAGTCTCATGCTGACTGTTACTGTGTTCCATGGGATTTCTTTTTTCTTCCCATCCAGCTTGCTGAAGGGTCTAATGCTGCTTATTTCCAGTTGCTGAACCTGTTTGCATACGGAACGTACCCAGACTACGTAGGTAAGAGATGCTGCCTGTTTGCAGGCTGCAAGGCCGGGTTGCCCGTTAGCGCTGTCACAGGCAGTTCTTTGCTTTTTGTGGTACCTGCTGTAGCGTGGCGTGGTGAGAGTGTCAAAGCACACAGTTTGCTTGGGAGAATTTTTGTAGGGGGTCACTGGGTCATAAGCACTTCTTAATTACTGGAGAGAAGTAGAAGGGCCATAACCAGATGAGAGGCTCTGGTAGTTTACTGGTTTGGCTTGGACTGCAGCACTAGATTCAGCTGCTCTGTAGCAATATTCATTGATGCTCATAGGGCGCTTACATCTACAAAGTGCAATTTCAGACATCTGTTTTCAAATTTGAATGATGCTGCTTATGGAAGTTGCAGAAACTTTGTAAAAATCGTTCTGCATTATTTATCATTTAAACCATAAAGGTTTTTATACCCTTTTATTGCGACAGCATTGCTGAAACAAAATGAAAACGTTTCTTTGCTAGAATAGGAATTGTAATGATGACCCTGCACATCTTCAGAAGGGCTACACGTGAATCATCCTTTTATCTGTTAGGACGTGCTTCAGTTCTTCTGCTGTTTAATTCTTCATTGGTGGGTAGCAGCTCAATCCAGGCTATTACAGACTGTGACAGATAAGTCTGTCATAGTGCTGGCTGTCACTGCGGTGGCTGAGCGTCCAGTTCCAGTAAGGAGGAGTTGCATCAGTGGATGCAAGGGCTGGGAATTCCGATGGCTGTGGAGCAACGTGAGCCTCGTGCATTTTGTGACCAAGCAGAGGATGTTTGCCATGTGTGGCTCCTGCATCCCAGCACACGACAGTGCAGTTCTTGTTTGAGAGAGGGAAAAGGGGAGAATTGGTCAAAATGTGGATCTTTGAATGAGGTGGGGTGGCTGAGGGAACTTGAGCGCACCAGAACACTGCTTTTCATTAAAGCAGGTGCTTTAAAGGTTTGATTTGGAAAGCTGGCAGCTTCCTCTCTGCTTTTAAGTATTGATAAGGCACATGGATAAGGTACGGTGACGGTGAGGCTGTGAAAGTGTGTGGATTCAAAGTTTCTCCTCCTGTCCTCAGTCTGGTACTTTATACTCTCAACTGGAAATTCTGTAGCCCTTCATGGAGAAAACCAACTGCATTTTACAAGCAGATCAGCGAAGGAGGTTTAAATTTGTCAGCCCATTAATGAAACAAAAACAACTTGGTGGTGGAAACCAAGCGTATACCAGCTGTTTTGGCAGGGCGTTACTTGTGTAGGTGTGAATTACATTCTAATTCCAAAACCAGGATTACTAAAGAAACAGAGAAGAATGGAATTGTGAACTTGCTTTTTGAAGTTTTCCTCTCTTTATCTGGGCGCAGCTCTCTGCTTTACCAGCACCCCCAGTAGCTGGAGTTTCCTTTCAGAACCCAGCATAGTGTAACTGGCCAGTGGTTCTGCAAGCTGGATTGTGTTGGTTGTGTGGGAAAGCTCTGAATCTGACCTTTTTTTAACATTAACAGCAAACAAAGATAACCTGCCTGAATTAACAGCAACTCAGAAGAACAAGCTGAAGCACTTGACAATAGTAAGCCTGGCTTCTAGAATGAAGGTAAAGCACACTGTGAATGACAGCAGACTTTTATTTGTTTGTTGGAAAATTGAATCAGTTCTTTGCATTTGGGTTATATTAACCTGAGTGCTCACAAAAGTGCTGCAGCTTGGAAAGAAGCTGTAATGTGTGATGTTCCCATGGTGCATCTGGGACATTAACTTAATGGACTGCTGGGGATGAGGTATGGAAGTGTCAGAACAGCCTTCCAGTTTGATTAATAAGGGCTGGGAGACTTTGTACAGCTTCTTTCACTGCTGGAGGTGGGGAATCATCCTTAAAAGGACAGCCTCTTTGTTCTGGAGGAAACTAATGGGCACTCTTCATTTCTTCTCCAGTCCCGTTACCTTTTTCCTCCAGAAGGCACTATGCCAAAACTTCAGGAATATTAAATAGCGGAGTAGCAGGCTTTTGTTTCGTCCCTGTTGTACTTTCAGACTGAAGTGTGGGCTGCCATAAACGTTTGGGCTTTGACCTTCTGCCAACACCGTTTCTGTTGGTTCTGCTTAGGACTGTTAACTTACTCTTGGACTTGCTGGTTTCAGTGCATTCCCTACTCCGTGTTGCTGAAGGACCTGGATATGAGGAATCTGAGGGAGCTGGAAGATCTGATCATAGAAGCAGTTTATACAGATATTATCCAGGGGAAGCTGGATCAACGAAACCAGATGCTAGAAGTGGATTTTTGTATTGGCAGAGATATTCAGAAGAAGGACATCAGTAACATTGTCAAAACACTCCAGGAATGGTGAGGCAACCTCTCCAGCTCGATTGTTTCTTGTGCACAGTTTGTCCTATTTTTTTCTCTGTCCTTGGAAGTTGTAAGTGCTGGCCCAGTTTCAACTTGTCCATCAATCAGGAGTCTTACGCTGCAAGCAGGCACTTAAAGGAAGAGTCTGTTGAGTGATTTTTCCACGATCCCATCTATATTTCAATCTGTGTTACGTATCAAGCCAAACTATGCTAGGTCTTGAGATTCTGATCTCACCAAAACTTCTACATGACAGAACCTAGGGAGGAGTCAAGGGCTTTTTCAAACACTTGTGCCAAACTGTGGTCACCATCTTAGGGTCTGTACCGCTCCCTGTTCTGCTATTACATCAGTAACAAAAGCAGAACTGTGAGTTTTCAGCCATTTGTGCTGTGATGAGACATTGATGGAGAAATTCCAGAGAATCGCAGATCTTAGGGCAGATGTCTCTTCAAGTCTGAAGTTTTATATGTTTGCCTTCTCTCTGCACCTGCAAATGCAGGCTGCATGCAGCCGCTGTGTTTGGGGCTGTGGTGCTGTCTGTGTACCTGTGCTGAGAAGCTGCTTCTCGCTTTTTGCCAGATTCCCATCCCACCCAATGCAATCTCCCTGCAGTCAGTGGAGGCTGTGGCAGGTTCTGAGCTGGCTGGGATTTGCTGCCTGGTTTGTTACAGTAATGGGTGCCTGCAAAGTGATTCAACTGCTGTGGTAGAAACAGAGTTTTTTTTCTTCTTTTCTACTCCAAGTGCCCCAGTCCCATCTCAGCAGGAGAGCTCTGGCAGCCTCCAGGAACTTACAGCATTGTTTGGAAGTTAACAGTGAACCCATTGCCAATTCCTTTTCTGTCCTCTCCAGTTATGAGCTCTGTTGGAGGAACACTTTTGAGTACTTGAAGGGCAAGGGAATTCTCTCAGTCTGACTCCTGTGTTTAGTTTTAAAATCATATTGTTTTACATCCTATTTTAAGCAGTGATTCTGATTGAAAAGGCAACTGATGGTGCAATGAACTCCTAAATACTCTTGGCTATGGTTTGTGTCTTGCAGGTGTGACGGTTGTGAAGCGGTTCTTTTAGGGATTGAGCAGCAAGTACTGAGAGCCAACCAATACAAAGAGAACCACCACCGAACCCAGCAGCAGGTAGAGATGGAGGTGGGTGCAGATGCATCGCAGACTGCTCAGTGCCTTTTGACTGAGTGCTGCTGTCGAATGGATAGTCTGGTAACGCCTGGTTAATGGTTGCAGCTCCTCTGAAGTACTCTAGCAGTTGTGCAAATCAGGTGTACTGTTCTGGGGGAGGAAAAATAGAAATCTTTTTCCTCGTGCTAATAACACCACGAAGGCCTGTATCAGATTTGCCCACTCTGAGTGGGTTGGACCTTTTCTGTATAACATTGGCCAGCTGGGTGCAGTGCTTGTAGGTCCCTCGACTGATTGATTAGGAAGGAGCTTGTGACACAGAGCTTGGATATAGTTCTGTTTCTTTTGTGCAAGGAAGGAAAACCTCACTTTTCTTCTCAATCTGAGAGTGTAGGGTAAAACAAGCAAACAAAAACTAAACATCTCTCAAGGCTCATTGCTTTTGCATGCAAGGGCTCTTGAGCAGTGCGGGCTGGGCACGCTCCCGCTGTAGGCTGTACCTCTTCTTAGTCCATAGATGGCAGCACGAGCACACAGTGTCAGCCCCGGCTGATGTGTATTTACTAGTGAGAACAAATCTTGGCTAATACAGCTGTAAAGGTGAAAATGGTCCTCCCGAGACACTTGCTGAGGGTTTATTTCTTGCAGAGTGCTGCATCCCTGCAGGTTTACGTTTGCTTTCCCAAGCAGTTCATGCTTGGCGGCTTGATTGGCATCCGTAGTGCCTTTGGTTTGCCAGATGCCTTTAGCCTGGAGTTGATGCACCTGACTCCCAAACTTGTTTTGGCCTTTTTTTTTTTTCCTTTTTTTTTTTTTTTTTTTTTTTAGTGCTTGCTGATTGTATTACTGGTGAGCCCTACAGAGTTTCATGAGACAAGGTACGGTGCCTGGTGCTTTGTCTCTCCTTTCCAGCCAGAGTAGCAGGAGCACTACTACTCCTCCCACAGACCAGTTCCTGCTTCTAGCAAATATCCATGGCTCAGCCAAACAGATCAAGTGGCATTTTTCCTTTTCGTTTTTGAGTGCTGTTGGAAGCATACATTTGTTTCTCTCTGACTCCTTTGTCCCTGCTGCTTCTGGCTGGCCTAATGGTAAGATGGCTGCCTTCTGCACCAAGGCAGTAGTAGCTCCCTTCAGCCAACCAGGAAAATGGAATAGTACTGTATTTCTGTCTCTTAAAAGAAGTAGGTAATCTCTAGTCGTTTCCAGTCTGAATCCAGTATGGATTATAAGAATGCTGGCTTTAAGTGAGCACAAAACGTTGCCCCTTAAAACTCATATGCAGAGTCTGTTTCTGGTGGGAGAGTTTTTGATAGCCTCCACTGTGTCCTCCAAGGGATTTTCAGCATGTTTATGAACAGAGTTTCTAATGCAAAGGGAGAAGGAAGCAGGTGCTGACTCACTGTCTCTTCTTGGCCAGGTCACAAACATAAAGAAAACATTAAAAGCTACAGCCTCGTCGTCGGCACAGGAGATGGAACAGCAGCTGGTAGAGCGAGAGTGCCCTCCACACACAGAACAAAGGCAGCCCACAAAGAAGATGTCCAAAGTTAAAGGGCTGGTCTCCAGCCGTCACTAGAACATACCATCCAAATGTCATTCAGCTAGGAATGACAGCAGGAGGAGCAAAAAAGGGCCTGTGTCTCCTTTTCCAGTGGGTTCTGGGCCAGTCCCTTCCAGGCTGGCAAATAAAAGCCCTGTTTGAATGCAGCACCTGGCAAAGTTACACTGTGCAGCCCCTATTCGTTAAGAGGGTGTCTCTGTTCTGGTCCTTTAAAGAGGGACTTCTGAAGAGAGGGACTAGAACAACGGGGCAGTAAAAAAATCTGTGGATAGTTTTGCTCCCTCTCAGCCAGTTTCATTGCTGCTTAGCCTTTAGGAAGCTGCTGTACTAAATCGGATCTTGGGAGAACTTCTGTATCAAGAGTGGATCCCAGGGTTGAAGTGTGGCTACCAAAGCCAGGCTGGGAGTGAGGAAGCCATCAACACAGATCTTTTCATTCCCAGAGGGAGCACAGAAAGGTTTCTAGGCCAGGAACTGCTTTACATGGAAGTCTTCAGCCTTTCCACTACCCCTGTCTGTTTTGAACTGGGGTGAAATTCACGCTACCTCGCTCTGTGAGGATGAGATTCAGTGCTGGGCTGTTTACTTACCTGTCTGTTTACTGCCCTTACTAAGCCCTTCAATCTCTCGCAGATTTAATGCACTGGTCTGCACCTCTGAGGCTTCAATACAGAAAGGAGGAAGCAGGCTGCTCTTCCAAGCCTTCCTTCTTACAGGTGGTTAGGGACACACTAGAAACAGTGTTCCTTCAGAATGTGATGTTACCTCTCAGAGCTGCTTGTGAGTTGTTCCCCCGCTGATACCTCCAGAGGGTAATGCATTTGCTCTTCCTTGACTGCTAGTGATGGTGGTCTGCGTGGGAGAAGAGCCCCTTTGGCATTGTGGCAGGCTGGTGGCCCAGGACCCACTGGCAAGGGTCACAGCAGTATCCCCTTGCTGAACCAATGGACTCGACTAGTCTTTCTGAATTTTGAACACTTTCAGGTTGTATTTTCTTCTTCTTCTGTTTTTTTTTTTTTTTTTTTTTTTTTTTGTACATTGTTGTGACTCTGAAGCATTTCAGCCTTTGATTTGTGGTTTTTTATTTGTTACAGACTAACTTCAGGTGATTTGCACCTGATTTGGTGAGGAGTGGGGCTTTTTTTAAGGGGGCGGATGGGGTTGGCAGCGGAACAGCAGTTCACAAAAAAAGCACATTTTAGAAAAAATTAAAAATGCTGATTTAATGTCAGAGTTCAGAGTCTTGGCTTTGAGACTGCTTTAGCACTTGTTCACATGAGCTTACTTGATTCCTGGTGTTACGTTATCAGAAGGTCTGACTAATCTCCCTGATGCATCTGGGAAACAGAGAATTACTGCTCCTCTTTTGTCAGCACTTCGTCTTTATCCAAGTTTGGAAGGATCTGTGGCAAACTGGCCCAGAGTCCTGAGCCTAAACACCTTTACTGCCTGATCATGGGAGGTCTGAAGTTTTGCTCCACCTTTGGCAGTTGGGTTCCTTTCTCTGGGTCTCACAAACTGAATTGTTTTACTTCTAAAAAAAAAAAAAGAGGGTTTTCCAGGAGTGGGAAGAAGGGCTGTTCAAGCAGAGGGCTGTGACAGTACTCCAGTCCTACACTGACTTTGTACAATGCACGTGCCTTCCACTAAATGCTGTGGAGTTCTTTGCCATCTGCACATTCTCAGTCCTTGGCTCCAGGACCTGCTGTGAGCTTGCGAAAGGAAGTTCTCTCCTTTTCTCTCCTCCTGCAGTGCAGGCACACCAGCTTTCAGTCTAAGAGGTGGATCTAAATGCCTCCCACCCAGCTGCCTCTGGGTCGAGTCCTTTGGTTACTGATTCATTGTCAGCTCTCCCTTGAAAATACTAGCCAAAAAAATTCCCGCTGAAAGATGTTAAATGTTAAGTGAGTAAGCCCAGAGCATGAAGCCTTCACTTATATCTCAAGGGAGCCCTTGCAGTGGCTGTTCTGGTTTCTGTACTAGCATCTCCCGGTGTTTAGCTGACAGCTTCAGGAGGTGTAGGTGGACTTCATGTACCCAAGCCTTTTAGATGTGCGTGATGAAGAGGGGCTGAGTCTGCTTCTGGCTTCCCGTGTGGGTGGCTGCAGTGTGCTGGTCATCCAGCTCCTCTCAAGGTTTGGCTGGTGAGAGGCTGTGTGGTCCTCAGTAAGCTGTTTTCTTTCCCTCCCGTTTCTAATAGCAGTCCTGCAAAGATGCAAGGGGAATTCAGATGTCTTTGGAAATCAGTTTAGCTCCTCGGCAAGCCTCAGTGCAGGGGAAATTGATGTGAATTTGGCATCCCTGATGTTTGTTCCCTGCCAGTCAATGGAGCCACATTAGTTCGCTGAAAATCCTTCCGTGTGGTGGAAGTTCTTGAGTCCATTCTTATATTTTTGCTGTTCTCAAAGCTCACTTGGGCTAAGGGTCCTGTCTGTGCTTCAGTACGCATTGCCTTTGATCAGCAAAGAAGTAAGGGAGGAAATAGCACTTTGAGTAAAGAGCAGTCCTGTGCTCAGTGGTGAGAGAGGATGCAGAAGGGAGGGATGTTGGGAAGAATTGAGCTGTTTGCGTGTTCGGCTTGTCCTGGTGTGCCAGTGATGCACTTGGTGCAGCAAAAAGACAGGGGTGTCTTTGCAATGAGCCCAGCCTGAGATGAGTCATTAACAAATGACATGCACAGAGTACCTGGGGGAGGCAGACAGCTCTGCAGCAGCTGGTTAATGAGTCTGGCTCAAATGAAAGAGTTAGAAACTATTCCAGGAATGAAGCAGAAGGCATAGTTGTTAACAGGGACGGATGCAGGAGGTGCTGGGCTTTTTGAGAAGGACAACATGAAGACGGTGACTGCAGGGAGGGCAGCAACTTGGAGCAGAGTGGTCTGAATTAGACGGGACTGAGCTGCGGACGGTTTGGAGTTGGGAGTGTCTGGAGAGCATAACTGTGCTCTGAGGACTGGAGGCAGACGGAAGTAGAGGTGGTTTTGATGCAATCCGTGGTGCATTGCGTGTGCCTGTTGGAGGCAGCTAACACAGCCAGTGTGGGCGCTGCTGGACACTGCTCCCTGATGGGGGGAGAGCATCCTGACCTACTTTGTTTTATGGCAGCCACGGGCTGCTCCAGCTGCAGCTCGCTTCAAGATTGCAGCAGGACAGAGTTTGAGCTATTGAACTTCTGTTTGCCTCCTCCACCTGGAGAGAGACAAGTAGACAGAGCTGCTCTTAAAGGCTTTATTGTCTAGCTTCATGTTCTGCAGCTCTGCTTGTACTAGTGCTTGTTTAATATGGAACTGAGCACTGAGCTGGAAAATGGAAGAGGGGATCTCAGCTGATTGCAGTGCTGGTAGACTGCCCTAGCCCTAAAGCTGTGCCTCGTGCTAACAAATGTCCCTGCTGTTCCTGCTGTGGCTCAGTTGATAGCAGCTAACATCAGGCAATTCTGGAACACGATAAAGCAATGCTGATAGCAGTCTTTTTCTTTTTCTTCCCTTAAAACAAAGTTTGGGTTGAGCATCTATTGTTCTTTTGCCTTCCTCCCACCTCATTAGATGAGTTGGATGCTAGTTCAGTCTTCTGTTGAGAACAGGAGGTTAAATTGGTAATGCTGTCGGACCTTCCTGTGTTCTGATGTGAGACCCGTCCTGCACTCAGCTGTTCAGAGAGAGCTCTGATTTTCAAACAGAAAATAGAGCCCACCTCCTGCTGGGATAAAACAGGCAGAGTTTGTGCACCTGTAGGTTTGTTGGTGCTCAGCCTGTTAAAAGATTTGCCATGGAGGAAAACATTTCTTTTTATTATTGTCAAGGTATGGAAATGGACCCAGGCAGTCAGGCCTTCGTCTGCTCCTGCACAGAGCTTTCTGTTGGGTTTTTCTTCACAAAGGCCTCTGTAGCGCCTGACCGAATGCACGGGAACCAGAAAGTGAAACTGTCAAGCTTATTTTTGTGTAATCTGAAGGAGAGTGACCCAGGGGCATCGTGAAAGGGAAATCAAAGTTGAGAGCAATCTCAGTTCCTACTCGTAACCTCGACCTTGTGTGTTTGTTATGGAATTATAGCCTGTCAGTCCGACTGAATTTCTCAGCAGAGGTTTTAGAGGGGTGCCGTTGTTTGGCTCTGCTCTGTGGCCATGGCCCATGTCTGTCAGGGACTGCTGACATTTTGCTGACATTTCTTCAAGTTTGGCCCTACCGCAGAGGTAAGTGATGGAAGGCAGGGAGAGATGTGCTGTAAGGAGAGTGCCTATTGACCCCCTTAGCCTGATCGCCTGCAGCCTGCTGCTTAGTGGCACTGTGGGGGCACCTCCATTCCCAAACAGTGGACCAAGGCAGAGGACTTGGCAGAGCAGTGCTGTGCTCGCTGTCTCCAAATACACAGGCTTCTTTTTCCTGTAGACCTCACAAGGTGCCCTGAAGTGTTTGCTACAGGTTGCAGATTGGGAGACTGTGATAGCTGGGACCGTGGCTTTTTCTTGTCAGGAAAAGGTAACCATTTGTGCCCGTAGTCCTCATTTGATGCACTTTTAGTGGAAGGTGAGGCACCTTTCCGCAGCTCCAGCTCTCCTGTAGAAGCCTGTGAATCTCAGTATCACTCAGGCATTTTTCACATGCACCCGTGGCACCTCTGCATTGTCAGGAGAGCTGAGTGTGGGGGGGAGGTGAAGCTGTGCTCCTCCAGAGATCAGCCTTTTTGTGCTACTCTGACCGCGGGTCCGTATCTTCATGGGTATGAAGTTTGGAAGTAGTGCTCTTTGACTCTCCAGACTCTTCCTGAAGATGCTGTTTATCTCACCAGCCCTGGTGTCTCATATGCTGCACAACCCTAATGCTGCCCTGTGCTGATGCAGTAAGTAACGTCTCGGTGTTTCATTGTCACCTTCACAGCTGTTAGAGAGCACTGGTTCCTACAGGAGCACCTGCCAGCTGTGATGCTATTCATTTTACCTCACCGTCGTGAGATGACACCTCTCCTTGCTGGCAGACGAGCCAGGTGGGTAGGCATTGCTCCTCTGAGCTGTTCTGCATTTAAGAAAGGGAAGTCTGTTGCCTGATTTAGTACAGTGAAAATCAAGGACGCAGGGCAGGTTTATAAAGAAGGGGCAAAGCACGGAGCTGTGTCCCATTCCAGCTCTGCTACAGCAGAAAGCAACCCTGGGCAAATCAGCCCCTCGGCAGCTGAGTTTCCCTGGACAGCTTCTCTCGTGTGTGCTGACTTTGAGACAGAGGTTTGTGAAGTGTTTTGGTCTCCTGGCTGGGCAGAGCTTAATTGCTGATTTAATTGAAGGAGATGCAATGCGTGTGTATGGAAGGGGGGGACCTCAAAGCTTCTTAAGCTTCTCTAGAAGTCTTCCACTTGTGTATCGTACCCTTCTTTTCCCTGATGCAAATAAGGTGCTCCACTGTGGGAATATTGGCCTGGAGTATTATGGGTAGTATGCCAGGTTAATTATGAAGGGGGCAGGAAAAATAGACTGTGCCGTTTTCAACAATATCAAAGAGATGCTACCTAATGATTTTCCTATTAGCTCTTTTCCCAGCCTGCCAGAGTCACTGCAGAAATGTCATTTACAAAGGCAGTTTGCAACTCATTACCCTGGATTTTCACTGTAGTTCTGCTCCAGAGAGCGTGGGCTTTTGCTGTGTGCCCCAACCTAATGAATTGCCTGATTCAGTTAGCGCTGCCATCCCTTCTGACAAGGTTAGTTGCTGACTGACAGGAAGGGGCCTGGATTCAATTCCCTTTTTGTTTTCTACTCATGCTTGTGTCAAGTGCAGGCTCCCTCTGGAAGCTGCCCTGTGATCCTTTCCCTTCATTTTTCTGCATTCTGAGGGAAGCAGCCCATACTCAGAGAAGCCCTAGAGCAAATGGGGGGCGGCAGGGTGGGGGGTTGCAGCTGCCCTCAGCAGTCCCTACTCAGTGCCTCAGGTCCCATGCCAGAAAATTCCACCCCTCCCCTGCTCTGCGGCTCTGGGCTTGTCTTTCTCATCACTGGTTTGGGACTTGCTGTCACCTGAGCTGGGCTTTGTGACCCTTCAGCAATAAATACCTTGGAAAAGCTGCGTTAAGGGAAGAAATGTGCATTGTGACCTAGGAGAATAGAAGAGATTTGCCACGTGTGGGAGGGCAACTGTGTCCTTATTTCTGGGAGCTCCAAGGTCTGCCCTGAGCTCTTTGGCCTTTGCGAGGCACTTGTACTACAGCCCTAGAAAGAACTCCTGTCCTTTTCCACCAGCCAGCTGTGTGCTTTTCCGTGCTGTGGGTCTGTGGCTCATCTCGTGCTAGGAGTAGCTCCTGAAAAGGGGAAATCAAGGCTGTTCCTCTGTTTTGTATCACAGTGCTCCCACTTGAAAGCCAAACGGGGCTGCTGATGGTTCTGCTGCCGGAGCTGGAGGTGTGCTGGTCCTGTTGTGCCAGCGTGCCCTCAGTGTGGACAGGAGCCGGGGACTCCAGCCGCCCTCGTTTCCAGGCACGCAGACACGTGTCCACCTCTGCTAAATGCCATTCTCTGAGCTCACTTTTAAGAAGTGGCTGCCACCCCCCTGAGGCTGCAGCTTGCATCCAGGGCAGCTCTCGGTGTTCAATTATGCTGTGTGCGTGCTGGGATGTGGCGAGGAAATTTTCCATTGCTGGCCGTGGATCCTTTTGATGGATGTCATGAGGGTTTGACCTGGTTGGACCACATGAGGAGCAGCAAAGTCAGATCCATTTGTTTCTGCTGCACGTGATGCCTTCTCCCCTCTTAATTGGATTCCTGCGTCCCCTCTTTCCTCCCGGCCTCATTTCCTACCGAGCCCCTGTCAGAGGGACCCAACTGTGGCCTTATCAGATGCTAGCTGTGCTCTAATGAGCCGTTTCCCTTTCCCATTCTGGCCTGTCTGCCAAACCAGGGAGGTGCTGTGAACGCCGACCTCTGCTCACCGCTCGGCCCTGCCGACCCTCCTTCCTGGCTGTGCCGCATGGCGCTGAGTTGACCTGAAGGTTTTCCCAAGTGATCTTTTACCCCCGAGTGCTGCCTTCTTTCTTCTGCATCAGCTGACACCCCTACGTGGGCACGGTGTTCTGTCCTGCAGGTGGGAAGCCGTCGTGTTGAGGGACGGGGCGACTTCTCTGTGGTCAGAGAGGAAGCAGCAAAGCAGGGAGCCAGGCTGTTATCCCCTCCCTTGGCACGGGGAGCTCTCGCTGTTGGCCGTGCTCCTGCCAAACTGGTATCCTTCTGTCCTCCTCCTTGGGCTTGCTCTTTCCCACGAAGCCCAGGGGACAGAAGGGACCAGTGCTCTGTGTGTTTCCCCTCGGGCTGCACTCTGCAGAGGAGAAATGTGAATCCAGAGCGCGGGCAGCCCCAGGCTGTGATATCTGGGGTTGCCCCCAGCCTGAGCTCAGGCAGTGTGCTCTGCTCAGGTCATCAGGGTTTGCAGAGAGAGGTGAGCCAGTTCACTCTGTTGGACAGAGGCTCTCAGACTTCTGGCAGATGGTTCCATCCTAGCCCTGGGCCCCACCTTCATCTCAGCCTGGTGCTATTAGCATTGTACCCAGGGACCAGGAGCCAGCAGGCAGCCAGCAGGACTGTCTCCTTACACTGCTGCTAGACCTGGTGTGTGCGATCTGAGCTACAGGTGACTTAGTGCTCTCTGTCCCTTAGGCTTGCTAGGTGACAGGCAGTCCCCTCTGATGGGGATCACTTCAGGAGCACCTGGCATGGCCCCTTCTGTCCTGTGAAGGTGTGCAGAGCCTGTAGGATGTGCTTCGTGGGCACAGCGTTTGCCTTACAGGGCCCCAAGGGCCGGTTGTCATCACACAGGGACATCTCTGGCAGACTGAGCTGAGGCGGGGCACGGAGCTGCCTCCCTCCCTCCCAGGATGCAGGTTTTGTTCCCTCCTGTAGGCAGTGTCTTATGTGGTCCGTGAGCTGCTGCTGCAGGGCTGTGGGCACTGTGAGCTGGATCCCAGCCTCTGAGTGGAGAGCTTTGTATGAGGCTGGAAATGCTGTGTGCAGCTAACCTGATGGTTGAGCTGTCAGGGGGTCGGGATGAATCCTGCTCTGTAAGCTCACGTTCCCTAATAGCCGGGGAGAGCATGACTGGAGGTTTCTATGGTTTCCTGGTGGTTGCTAAGGGGAAGGATCTCTTTGCCTTTAGGTCTCGGTGACTCTTTGCCCTGCCCTATGTGCCAGAGCACAGCGGCACGCAGCGCCCACTGCAGTGGGGAGGACACAGTGGGGAGGACACAGTGGGTGCCTCCCATCACAGCTGGGCTGGGCACCTGCTGCTCTTTCCTTGGGCCTCTGAAGAATGAGACCAAAGAGCCCGCATGCAGGAGTTTGCCTCCTTGCTGTGCTGCCCACCCCCTCTCTGGCTGTGCCCGTCAGAGCACAGAGTTGTTTTAACGATTTATTTCATGCACTTTACATAGCAAGAAGCTGTGTCCGGGAATCCTTACCAGGCAGCTCCGCTGTATTTTGGTGTGTGTGCTGTCCCAGGCATGCTTAAATACATCGCTGCTGCGCGAGAGGACTCTACATCTTAGCAGCGAGAGGGAATATCAGCAGCTGAGCAAACTGCCGGGTCCTGCAGCGCGAGCAGCTCCAGCACAGAGCTCTGCTCCTGCTGCACGGCACGGCGCAGCCAGCGCTGGGACGGCAGCTCCGTACAGCACCCAGAGCTGCACGGCGTGAAGCAGGGACTGCAGCCCGCAGCCCAGCGCCGTGCTGTCACACTGCTGCACTCCCATCCGGGCCAGGCACTGCCGTGCTGTGGGCTGTGGCAGTGAGCTGATGTGGTTCCACCACGCAGAATCCGCTCTGTCCGAGCACGGCAGCGCTGGGCACGAGTTCACTGTGCGGGCAGGATCAAAGCTTCCCCCGTCACGGCCTTCCTCCGGCTCCTGCCTTCTCTCAAGCATCCGAACCGTTTCTCCGCTCCATTAAAACCAATCAATCTGACGTTCCAATTGTACGTGGGTTTGATAAATAAAGACATGTTACCAGAAGCTGCACCGAATGACTGTTTTTCTTTCTTTTTTAACCTTTTTGTGAGCTACTTAGGACAAAAAATGTTACAATGCTTGACTTCTCATTTAGTTACATAAATAATTTTTCTTTTATAAATATCTCTTTATAAACAATATATAAATAGCTTTACAACATAAATACATTTATGCATGACATGAATTTACAAACAGCAACGTTATACAGCCGGCTTCGTCAGTCTCTCAGAAAAGCACTGTCCCTTGTCTCGGTGAGTGTTTGTATATATAATATATATAAGATAGAGAGCGCTTCTTTAAAAACTAACACAACCCAAACAGATGGTGCCATGACTCCTCGTACCGAAAAGAAAAACACAGCCACATCTTTTGTCCGATCCGGGGGGGGTCTCTGCTCTTCCGGGCGGTGCCTGGGGGGCGGCCATGCCCGGCCCTGGGGGAACAACGGAGCTGCTCCGGCGCACTGCGAGGAACGAAGGAGAGCCGTGAGCGCCCGCCCTGCAGTGCCCCGCTGCGGCCCGAGACGCGTCCCCAGCGGGATGTCCTGCGTTATGGGGCGGGTACGGAGCTCGGGCGCTGTGCCGGCGCTACAGCGAGGGCCCTGCTCTTGCCGAGGTTGGGTGTTGGTGGGTGGGCTGAGGGATGCTGACTGCTTGTCCTGGGTCCTAGCAAGGACGGGGAGGGCCGCCGGGAGCTTGCAGCCTTCTCGTCCTGCCCGACGCTGCCCTCCGCGCTAAAGCTTTATGGGCACGGGGGGATCCGGGAGCAGAATGCGAACGGAGCTGGGATTCGGGAGGTCCTCCACCCCAGCCCAGGCCGAAGGTTTCTGCTCCTCGCACCTGGTAAGGACGCGGGATGAGAAACTGCCCTGAGCTGAGCCGGGCGTGATGGACGAAAGTTCTCATCAGAACTTAACGAGACAGGGCGATGCCCCGGGGATGCCGAGGGCCCGGCGCTGGCACCTGCGGGACGCAGAGCCGGGCGCCTGGGTCCGGGCCGTGCTACGGGCGGGGGCAGAGCCCGGATCGGGACAGAGCGGCGGCACCCTCGGTCCCCTACGCCGCGGAGGAGCTGCCCTCGTTCCCGGTACCCATCGCTGCCCCGTCCGTCACTCCCCAGGCTGGTGGGCTCAGAGGATTTCCCCGCGGCTCAGCGCACGGCCGGCCTCAGCAAGCGGAGCTCCATGGGAATCACCGGCAGCGCGCCGTGGACGCGCCCCTCGCCCGCCCCCTCCACGGGCACGCGGACGGGCACTGCCCTCCCAGCGCTCCCCCGGGGCAGCCCCGCGCCCAGCACCGCCCCGCGCCCAGCACCGCCCTCGGGCCGCGCCGCGCCGCGCACTCACCGCCAGAGGTCCCTCAGCAGCCGAGGCCGCTCATGGCGCCGATGCGGTCCAGCTTGAGGCCGAAGCAGCCCTTCCCGAGCCCCTTCTTGTGCAGCCCCTTATGGCGGCGGCCCGACGGCTCCTGCAGCAGCCGCGCCCAACCCGCCCGGGGCCGCGTCTCTGCTCGCGCCTCCCGCGCCTCCCGCGGCCCCGCGCCGCCGCCTCCGCCGCCTGCTCCGCGGTTCCTCTCCTTCTCCTTCTCCTTGTCCCGCTCCGCGCCCGCCGTCTCGGGCGGACCCGCCGCCGCCGCTGCCGCCGCCGCCGCCGCTGCCGCTCCGCGGGACGCCTGCGAGGAGACGGGCGGTCACTGCGGGGCAGTCCGCGTGTCTCGGGCTCCGTGCGTCCCCACCCCGCGGCGGAGCATCCCCCGCCGCCCCGTCCCCGCGCGGCCCCCGCTGGGTCACTGCGCCCCGGAGTGGGGCTGGGGCAGAGCTCCCCCACACTGCGGTTAGGGCACCCCCAAACTGGGGTCGGAACACCCCCATACTGGGGTCACTGCACCCCCAAATTGAGGTGACGGCGCCCCCAAACACGGGTCGCCGTGCCCCCCCGCCTCCCATCAGCCCTCAGCCCCTTCAGATTTGGGGTGGTCCCGCTCCCCAGCTGCAGAATCACTGCCACTCTGTCCTGATGCCGCTGTCCCCCCACTCTTCCAAGTGGGGGACAAACAGGACCCCCGCTTTCCCAGGTCTGCTGCTCACACCTCGTTAACACGCTCTGGGCGCTCCCAGTTCTGCCTCTCCCTCACTGCCCCCACTGTCCCGTTTGGGGCTGCTGCTCACCCCCTTCCTCCCCATCACACCCCCCGCTCCCCATGCTGACACCCCCACCCATCCCCCCGCTGTCCCACTCCGGCTCCGTGTGCCACATCTCCGGCACAGGTGTCAGTGGCCTCCAGGACATCCCTGCTCCATCGCCGAGGGACACTGTGGGTGCCCCCCCGGGTTCCGACCTCACACCTACACCCGGGTCTGACTGGCACCACAGGGTGACGTGGGGACATCTGTGTCCCTGCTGGCTGCGGTCCCGCAGGGTGAGGGCACGCAGCGTTCCCTCCAACCACAGTTCTCCCCGACACGTGGGTCGGTGGTCTCCTACCACCCAAAAAACCCAATGGGAAGGAGGACCCCGCAGTGCCACCTCCTCGCCCTAAGGACTCTTTTGGGGCACAGCAGCAGCGGGGCAGAGGCAGCCCTACCTTCTGCGGGAGCTGGGACGCCGGCTTCGCCTCCAGCCCGACGGAGAGCAGAGCGAGCAGCAGTCCTCCGGCCAGCACGGGTGAGATCTGCATCCTGCGGTGCAGCGGGAATGGGGCCGGGGGGCAGCGGGGAGCCCCGGGGAGAGGCCGGGACGGAGGGAGTCAAAGTTCAGCGCGGAGCCGCGAGGTCCCTCCTGCCGCCCGCGCAGTGCCGAGCCACTGAACTTGGGCTTTCTGCTTCATTCATTTTATAACCCAACCTGCTCGGTGATGTCATCTAAACAACCAGGTCCAGCCCGGCCTCCCACTGCACAATAGCAGGAATTTAAAGGGGGGGTCCCCTCTCCCCTGGCAGGAACAAATGACACATCAGCCCAAGGCGATGGGCTCACGGAGTTGGAGAGCCAAAGAGGAAAGTGAGGGGCATTTGGCTGAGCTACGCCCCCCCACCCCCCCAGGGTGGCTGTCGCCCCATATCCCCCCACCCCATAGCCCCTCTGCTGCCTCCTCATCCATGCTGACCCCCAGGAGGGGCAAGGGATGGCTGCTGCACTCTGCGGGGGAGGATCCTGGAGGGGGATTAAGTCCCAAAAGCAGAAATGAATGCAAAAAGCACTACCGCCCCCCCCCC
>JACDJE010000006.1:426061-505870 GCA_016647715.1 Pavo muticus
CCCCCATCCAGGCTTAAATCAGAATGAAACTCCCAGACCCCTGTTTGCCAGGAGAGGGGGACACTGCCCTGCGTGGCGGTGACATGGGGACACGTGGGAACAGGTGATAGTGGCGCTGCTGGTGGCACACAGGTGGATGCTGCGGCTCAGAGCGGGGACCTGGTCCTGGTTCCTGTCCCTGCCCTCCCGCTGGGTGTCGGGATGCTGCCCTCACCCTGGGGCATGTCACAGCTGCTGGTGGCTTCTTCTGCAGGGCATGGTCAGTGTCACCAGGCCCCTGCAGGGACAATCCCCCTGCAGTGTGGCTGTGAGCGCTCCCACCTGCTGCCGGGGCTGCGATGGAGGATGAGCCCTGGATGCTGGTGGCAGCTCAGGGCACGTGGCTGAGGGCAGGATTTAGGATTTGTGGCACCACGGCTGCTGCCATGCATGGCACCGAAGCAGCACCAACCCCATCTCCGGCACCCTAAAGCACAGGGATGCTCTTAGTGGTAAGGTGCCCCCAAATCCTATCCATGGGACCAGGGAAAAGCTCCAGGCTCTCCCAAGGTTGACGCTTTCCCCATTCTCTGGGGCTCCCCAGGGCTCTGCACTGCCTCCAGCAGGACTGGGGCTCCTTGGGGGGCTGTGGTTTCCCACCCTGCAGCCGCACAGCTGGGCACGGGCCGCCTCGCAGGGAACCATCCCTTCAGCTCCATGCGGCCGGGAGCTGGAAGGAGAAGGTCTCGGTGGTTTTTCCATTGCGCCTGCCAGGTGGAGACAACTTGGGCTTTTTGGAGAGCAAAGTTGCACTCGGGCACTCGTCTGCATGCAGGCAGATAAAGGCGATGGAGGCAGCGTTACAGCCGGCCCCGCATACCAGGTGACCACACACACAGGCGTGGGGCACAGAGGTCCCTTCTGTGCTTTTTGGGGCTCAGCACTCAGTCCCATGGGGAAGGAGCCCCCCACGGGATGAGGGGATGCAGCCCTGCGCCAGAGCATCCTGCACATGGCACGGCACGGCTGGATCTCACTGCCGTGCTCTGCTGGGTTTCCGTGAGCATGTTTGCTTTGTCCCAACGCTTGCAGCCTCAGTTTTGGGGGCTGTGCTTTTAAAATCCAATTAGCGCTGTTATTCAAATCACCCTGCCCTTAACCAAAACCAGACCACATCCACCCGCACTGCTTCACAGCAGCAAAAAGCTCTTGGGTGGGGGGGCAAGGGGTGAGAAGGGATGGAGAAGGGGTTAAAAGCAACAAAACCTTTTTGCTTTGTGGAATGGGGGCTTGGAAGCCTTTAACCCTTGGAGGGATGTGCTCTATCACCCCGTGGCTGAGATCTGACAGAACTCAGGGCATGGGTGGATGATCTCCCCCCCCCAGAGAATAGGGGATGGCACTGTGCAGGGGCAGGTGGATGTGTCACCATGTCACCATGCGTGGCGACAGCACAGCTGTTCCTCCAGAGGTGCTGCCTGATCATGCGGGTGATTTCTGGTGGTCCTGCGTCCTGTAAGACCCTCTGGATCTCAGCAGAACTAGGGAGCCAGGTTTTGGGCACATCCTGCATCTCAGTGCTGACCTGGGTCTTGCTGCCCTGATTTGGGTTTCTGTGGCTGCCATGGGCCAAGGAGCAGCTCCCACTGGAGGGAAGCACCGCTGCAGCATGAGGATGATGCTGTGCTCCTTGCATGAGAAATGTGTGTCCACAACAGCACAGGCAATCGCCCTCTGGCAGTCCCAAATACCATTGCCTGGGAGCGAGCTGCAGGCTGGCGTCTGCCAAGAGACCGCTATGGGGCTTTGAGGTGACACAACAGCAAGTTTCATCAATTCACCTTGTTTTACAAGATTTCGGCTCTGGCCCTAGAGCAGAACAGGCAGCCCTGGTGACACAAGGTGCAGCCAACCCGTCTGGCTCCACGTGACATGCCCTAGGGGAGGCTGCACCGCCACATTTGGGGGAAACACCACCCCAAGGGGGTTGGGTGCTGAGAGACTCCCATTGCAGGAGTGTGGGCACCTCCTCACCCACTGGCCCGGGTTCTCCATGCCTGAAGTGCTGATGGCAGCCCTCGTCCTGTTTGAACATCCCCGGTGTTTATTTTGGATGGTTCTGCTGAATGAGGTATTACAGGAAACGCTAAGTGGTTTTACATTTCCCCTGTCTCCTTTGGGTCTAGGAGAGGGCTTAGGTCCAGGACACACGCGTGTCCAACAGCCTCTCGTCCCCATCTGGGATTGGGATGAGGATCTGCTCTGATGGATGGGATGGGGACACACTGCCCGCCAGCAGAGGATCCGAGGGAACATTCCAGTCCTCTCCCCAGCACCCTGGGCAGCAAGGGCATGGGGACGAAGGAAAACCCCAGGCAGAGAATACTGGTTCTTTGCTGCTGTTGGAGGCAGAGCCCGACACCATTTGGGATTTGCCATGTTGAGGTAGCCGGGATGCTCCAGCATCCTCCAGACTTCCTGGGCGTTTCTTTCGCAAGGGGATGGCTGTGCTCCAGGGCTGGAGTGGGAACTTCTCAGACTTCTGTTTAATATATAAAAAAAAATTACAAGTTAGGCAATTAGGATGTGCTGAGAGCACACGCCATGAGTCTCCTAATGTGTCAGCTGCGGAGGATGTGAATTGCATCGCCTCCAGCTGCCGGCAGTGAACGTAGGAGCAGGTTGTTGGGATTTTCCAACCTACATGCCACGTTATTCTTTGTCTTCCCTTTCCCAGACACTGCTCTGAAAAAAAAAGGGGGGGGGGTCTGGGAATATTTCACCTGCAACAAGGCCCCAACATCAGCCCCATACTGGTGGTTTTGGTGCTGAGCATCGCTTTGAGAAGAGCTCTTGGCCAAAGGATGGTGGCTCGGAATGACCGATACTGGGTTGTCATCACCATGCTTGTCCCTGAGAGTAGGAATGAGGCCACAGGGAACTGAGCCTCATGCAGAGACCATCCAAAGACCACGGTGGGGACAGACACCCAGCCTGGTCCCAGTGTCCCCTTGGTGCCACCCCATATCCCCAGGGGCATGTCAGTGCCATGTCCTGGTTGGTCGTGGATTGGACGCTCCCTGGCTCAAATGAAGCCCTGAAGCTCCAACTGCTCTGAGGCTATTTCTGAGGAACTGCTGGGAAATCCCATTTGGCATCAGCCCAAGGAGCAAAAAAAGGGGCGCACCGTGGGCTGAGGTGGACGTGAGGGATGTGCGGAACTGCGTCCTGCTGCTCTCAGGGTTGCAGAGGCCAAAACCCTGGGAATGGCTCCTCCTGGGGCCGTGGTCTCACTGGAGCCAAATTTGGGCTTTCTGTCCTTATTTTGGCATGGGGCCTGGACGTCTCCCATGGGGGGGCTGGGGGCATGAGCCAGTCCAGAGCTGTGGACGTGCGGGGCTTCACAGCCCCGACCTCCTGCAGACGGGCAGAACAACAATGCAAGCTCGAGCGGACATAATGGCCAGGGCTCGCTTGAGATACAAAGGCTCAGGGCTTTCACATGAGGTAATACTGATAAGTTACGCTCTCATTCACCACTCTGTCTGCCAGCCGGCAGTAGAGCTGCCGTTCCCTGCTCGCCTTCGCCGGGACGTGCCCGGCTGCCGTGCCCCGCTGCTGCCTGGTGGGAACTGGGCCGTGTCCTGCCCGCACCCCAGCACAGTGGAACCCGGGATTTATCACTCAAAATTTCTCCAAGCATCCCTCTGAGGCTTCATCTTGCCTCTGGAATGGGTTCAGCCATCAGCAAATGAGGAGGATGCTGAGGACGGAATTGGAAGGCATCCAGGAGGTAAAGTTAGAAGACCCCAACCCTGCTGCTTCACCCAACATGCGGCTCTGGCTTTCCTCGATGTCCCCTTCAGAGCTTTCTCAGCTCTTGCCCTCTGGGGTCTTGGTATCCCTGGACAAACAGCCACAGCAGACCCCTCCCTGGCCTGGGGAGAGCTGGAGACATTCCTGCAGGCGCTGCTTTGTCTGAAGGAGATGGGAACCCACCAGTCCTGATCTTTGCTGATGTGTTTCCCAAGCAGAGGGCCGGGAGAAGACTGGAGAAGCCGAAAGACAGGTGGGGCAAGACCACGAGGGTTGTGACACGGTGAGCAGATGAGTATCTATTGAGGAGAGAGATGGCTTTTAGCTTATTTCTGGCTACACATCTGTCCACCTCTCCCTGAGCAGCCCAGCTTATGCCCTCAGGCATAGTGCCCACACTGTAGCAATGGCAAATGATCATAGAATAAGAGAATTGTTACGGCTGAAAAAGACCTCTAAGATCAATTAGTCCAAGCAATGATGAGGCTCTGGCCAAACTCTTCAGGTGCTGCTGCTATTGAGATATTGCCAAAGGAGCTCAGAGACCACAAACACACAGTCCCGCTCTGCCCAGGTGGGATTTGGGGAGCAGAACTGCTTGACTCTCACCCAGGTTTCCCTCCATGAGTCACCCAGGGCGGCCCTGTCCCCATGGCCAGTCACCCCTGATTAACACTGATGTAAATGAGCACAGGGTGGGCCCTCACTCAAGCGGCAGAAGTGCCAAAGCCTTTGTAAGGTGATGAGCCACAGGTTTGCTCCTTGGCTGAGGTGCAGCAACACGTTGGTACAGCCACCGGTGAGTGCCCGGGGGGAAGATGGTGAGATAATGGTGTGATGTGGGAAAGCAAGCTGGGACACCGGGCTGGGCCTGCTGCTACAGGACCCCAGGGGATGAGAGCGCAGGGGAAAAATCTGCCCTTTCAGAAAGGCCGGGAGGCACTGCGGAGGGCTGTGAGGTGAGTGCTCCTCTCTGCTTGACAACTGTAAGGGCAGCAGAGAGAGAGGAGTGAGGCCCTTCCCTGCCAAGGGAACACTTCGGGACATCCCGTGTGAGGTTGTGGCTTGCAGATACTGAATGCCCCTGCTTCTCCCTGCCATGGTCCATCATCTCCCATGGAAGGAGCAGACTGCGGTGAAGCTGTGGCAGCCAGTGGTGCCACCTGGTGCACCAGGGATCCGGGCCAAGCTGCTGGCTTGGCTTTGTCCCCACAGGGGTGACGAGGAGTGGAGCCACAGAGTGACTCAGTGGCATGGAAGGGAGCTGCCTGCTCCCACATGGCTTCACAACAAGGGAGGTCTGTGGGCTCCCATGTCCCCCTGCCCCATCTAAAGGGATGGTGTGGGCCAGCCCTGCACTGCTGGGATGCACCGCTGCTGTGCTGCTTGCAGAGCGCCTGGCGACTGCTTTGCTCTGGCAGGAGCTGGGAGGAAAAGAGAAAACACTGAAAGGGGCATCCCATGTGACAGCATGTCAAGTCCCTTGGTGCCAGCTCTGGTTGGGAACAGTGTCCACTCTCTGTCACAGGGGCTGGAGGACCATCAGCTGTGCTAACGCGGAGGGATGCTTGCCTCCCTGCTGCACGGCGCCTGCTGCCTTTATGGTGGCATCCCAGAGCACGGGGAGATATGACAGTCCTGCTGCAGGCACGTCTCTGCCTGCCGCTCTCGGCCCCCACAGCAAAAGCCCTCCGCTTCTGGGCAGCTTCCTCGGCCAACCCAGGGGCCGGAGCCGGCGCGGTCTGCGTCTGCACGGCTGCCATGGGGGTGTCCCCTTCGGCAGCTCCATCGTAACGCTCCCCCAAGCCCGCTCCGGCCGGCAGCGAACGCTCCGCGCAGTGAGGCCTTGAGGGCCGTGCCGCGACCCGTAGCCGCTCCGACCCGGAAGCAGACGGCAGGCGTACGGACATTTAAACGGCGCGGAGCGGCGCGGCGCGGCCGGTGAGTGGGGGGCTGGGGCGGGCTCGGTGCGGAGCGGTGCCCCCGGGGGCTGAGCGGGGCCGGTCCGCAGCCTGGCGGCGCTCGGGCCCCGCGGGCAGCGCTGTCATCGCCGCGGGTGGCGGTGGCCGAGGCCGCGCGTCGGGGTGCGGGTGTGAGGGGCCCGGCCGTGCCGCCCGGCAGGGGACCGGCGCTGGGAGCTGCGCCTGGTGCTGCCGCGCGGGGTCCGCCAGCCGTGGCTCTGGCGCTGCGGGCGTCGTTGACGCGTTAATGTCAGCGGCTGCAGGTGTTTGTTCTTTGTAGATAAAGATGGCAAACTCCCATCTGCCGGAACTGCTGCTTGGAGAGCCGCCGCTGGCTTTGTGAGTGTTATCTGCCCCTATTGAACCGGCAGCTGGCGGGGTGACGTTAAAAGAGAGCTCGCTGCAGACCTCCCCGCGCGAGGGTTTTGTAACAGCCGGTCAGTATGTTAGAGGAGCCCGGCTATTGGCCGGCACCGATGGAAAATCTTAGGAACAAGGATCGCAAACCACACAGAGAATTTTTCCTATTTATTCAGGGATTTTTAATTTTTGCTTTGCACTGTGCACTCTATTCGCATCCATCCTCAATTACTTCAGCAAATCCCATCGCGGCGTGTGCTGCTTCCCTGGGAGGGTCAGAGTGGGAGTGCGAGGAGGAGGCAGCGGTGAACTCTGCCCTGCCAGCAGCGCTGGGCTCGGAGATGCAGAGAAAGGAAGGTTGAATGGGCAGTGTCCTTGTTTGAGCTTCAAGGCCGGTTTTGGCGTAGGAAAGGTGAGAGTGAGGCCTTGAACTCTCACCATAACGGCTGGGGTGGAATTGAGCAGTTCAGATGCCATGGAGGAAAAAAAAGAGACCTTTTTAATGGAACCCTGCAGGATGCTGCGGTTGCCCTGGTGAACAGTGCCATCATGTTTTTCATTTCCTCTTTGGTGGTAGACACAGCAGAAAGAAATCATCGATATGTCCTGTCCAAGTCAACAGTATGCCTTAATAGTTTAACAGTTCAATAGATTGTTTTGCTCCAACAACTTACACTACAGCAGCTGAGGTGGGATTACAAGCTGATGTACTGAAGTCCCGTGTTTGTGCTTGCAAAGGTGGAGAGGTCATACGCTCTGTGGAGGCCGGTACTGGATGGGGTGGCAGCTAATGCCTCTCTTTGCTGAGAATTACGAGCTCTTGCAAGATACTGAGGTGTGCAGGGGAGTGTGTTTCATGTCAGTCACAGTGGGGGCAAGTTTGTGGCTAGAAAGATGGGCTGAAATGGTCGGTGTTGGTATTCAGAGCAACTGGTATATATAATCCTGTTGTCTGTTGCTGTGAAGGTGAGGTAACGTGCATTATATGCTCTTTACTCCAACCTATAAGGACTCAGTTCTTTCTGAAGGCTTGAAGTTGGACACAAGATTTTACTTCTGATGATCTCTGGACTGACACATCTGGTAGTCTTGTGAGCTATTCCCTTAATTTACCTGGTTGTCGAAAGGCAGGGAAGGGAGGATTAAAGGAATCAGTTTTGTAATGGAGGTGTGAGCACTGGGACAGAAGTCTTCACTTCCTGTGGCACGTGGATTGTGGTCGCTCCTTGGTCACCAGCAGTGGTTTGGTATAGGGCAGGTGTTAACTACACCGTGAAGCCCTTTTCCCCAGTGGAGCAGTTAATCAAACTGGTATTTGTGTGAAGGTCAATACGTTCTCATTCAGTACGTTTGTGTCTTTAGCGTAGGTAATTACTTGACATTTTGTTTGAAGAAAATGACCCTCTTTTTTCCCGTGTCTATTTATAACTCTTTGAAGTCTGGCCCTGTTACTGCACTATGGATCCACTGGGGCATGCAAGAAGTGCTCCTGCCCAAGGTGCCAAGGAAGGATTAAGCAAGCCCGCCGTTCCCCAGAAGAACGCTTACGCTCGGCTTGTGCAAAAGCACCACAGCGGTCGGTTCCGGTCCTACATGAACCGCGTTGCACAGAAGATGCAGATGGAAGAGAGCGCGTCCAACGAGCACAGCTTGGACCTGGAGCCGCCCCTGCGGAGAGGGCTGGTGAAGGAAAACCTGGCCAGGAATGGGTTGAACATGCGCAGCTATTCCCCAGTCAGAGCATCTCACCTGGAACAGCCTGGAGGATTTGAGAACGATAAACCCCAAACCCTTTTCAACAGATGTCTTCATAGGAAACGTGCCAGTGTTAACTCAGAAGGAGACTTGGAGGTGGAGGAAGACTGCTATGTACATCGGCACGGAGCTGCGGCTGACTTGTTAAATGTGAGTGATGCCATGGGTGGGCGAGTATCGACCGGCCTGAGACACAGCGCAGCTCTGCAGAAGTCTTCTGGTTCTGATGAAAAGGATGAGGAGGACATGTGGAGGAGGAAACATAAGAAACGAGGCAGGTGTCATGCCAGCACAGATGTGGCAGCTGGACACTTGTTGACTGAGCACTTTAGTGGGGATGTGCTGGCAGCAAATGCCAGGAGAACCAGTCTCTTGTCTGCAGGTCAAGTCCAAGGTGAGTTCAAAGTAATGAACTGCTTCGTGCCTTTGCTGCAATTACCCTGGAATTGAATGTGATGTTTTAGCCATGAGTGAGTTAACAGGAGTCAGTTCTTCTCTGTCCAAGTGAGTCAGCCCCTACTTACCTGTGGGTGGCTTCGTTCAGATTTACAAGTAAGCCATAGCCCATGTGCAAATGGCTTTGTGTGGAGCCAGCTTGGTGCTGGCAGGACCTTGTCCCCTGGCATCGGTTCTATGAATGTGGCTGAGCTGCTTCCAGCACCAGCTCAGGACTAGGAGAGCCCAGTTTCTGTGATGTGCAGTCCAAATTAATAAGACCGCTGTATGTGAGCTGGCTGAAGGCAGAGGCATGGCTCTCTCTGCATCTCCTCTTTGGAGTGCTGGTTGGCCTCTGCAGAGCATCTGAGTCCGTCTGATACTCAGCCTAAGATGCCTGCGTAATATCTAATTCCTGATACAGTGTTGGCTGTAGTAAATCTTGCTGTTAGTAACAAAGCAAACACATCTTGCAGTAGTACAGTGAAAGCCTCTTAAATGTGATGGTCAGGGCAAAAACCCAACTAACTTATGGGGATTAAAAAAAAAAAGTTATTAAAACACTGCACAGCATTAACAAGCAACCAAAGCCAGGCAGTTTAAGTTTCATCTTCCGATGTAATGGGTTAAAACTTCCTCTGAATGGTATTTATGGCAAAATACTTGGATCGCCTGATCTTATGAGCTACTATGGAGGAACTCATAAATGTCACTGCATTAAATTCTCTGTAATAAGTCTAAAAGAAATGGATTTCTCAGCTGGGTGCAAGGGACCTGAGGTCTGTCACAACTTTTGGACTGGAAATCAAGCATATGCTTAACTCAGTCACTTGCAAAACTATGCCCCATCATTCAAGAGTGGCAGTGTGCTTTTTACAGAGCTTGCTAGATTTTCAAGGCTGTGACAGTAGATCATGTGCTAAAGACAGTGAACTCTGATGTGTTCTTGCAAGGCAAATAGTAATTAGAGACTAACACAAGTAGATTATGTTAATGTTTGTAGATAACCCTGATTTTGGGGAGTGGGTTTTTTTTTGCATGCCTCATTGTAACACTTCTGTATTTATCATGCTAGGCTGTTATGATAAACTTCGTTGCCTTTTGCCTTCAGGGGTCTAATAGCTTTTGGAGAGTAGGGAAGAGCAGCCAACAGATTCCATGCTGATGTTAATTGAGGCCAGTTAGCTTGTTGGTGTTAGGTACTGTGCTTTACAGAAGCTGAATCCAACACTGTGCAACTAATTTTGTGGGTAGGGCAGGAGGTGTGAGGTGCTGACACGGAGCCATCCAAGCTGATCTGCATCAGGGCTGCTGCAGGCCTGGGCTCCCTTCTCTTCCTTCTAACTCACTGCCAGATGCTGGGGCAGTGAGGAGTTCTGCAGGAATGCACGTTGTAAATCTCACCAACAGCAAAGTTTTGTACGTGTACTGCCTGCAGCACCCTGAAGGATCGAGGTAAACTTCTAAACCAACGTTTGACGCTGAAATTTGGCAGAACGTCGTGGATTTGTTTTGTTCACGGGGTGAACTTCAGTGGTTTGTTTGGGCATTGTTTCCTGATTCTTTGAAGCTGGTCTGGGATTTGTATCTTTCTGCTGTGGGAGAAGCGCCATGCTGTCACCCTTCCCGACCCTCCTGGAAAGTCCTTCTGGTATTAGGAAAGCAACAGCACCTGTCCAAGGAGGGAGCGTGAGGAAGGTGTAAGTGGCTTAGGAAGGCTGCTCACCACGAGTGGAGGGATCCCAAGTTTCAAGGAAGTGCATTTGTAAAAAGCACGTTAAATGGGAAGTCTGGAGAACCTACAGCTGTAGCTGTGAAAGCCATAGGTGCCTGCGTGGATTTCAGTCTAACAGGAAAAGCCTGGCTTTCAAAAGCAAGCACCTGCAGTTCCTTCGTGCTTTTTTGGGAGGGAGGTTTACAGACCCTTTGAAAACTAGTTATTTATTTAGAAACTTGGTACAGAGACCGAGAGTAGGAAATGTTGGCCCTTGTGTTTGACCTCCCAGGTGGAAAACTCACCCAGTGGGGAAGGTTATTGGAAAACTATTTACTTAAGTGACACCCTTCCTTTTCTTCCCTGTGCATAGCTGAGCCTGGTTGCACTCCAGAACACTTGCAGGGATGTGAAAACAGCTTCCTGGGGAGGGAAGAAATAGGAAAAAATAGATGTAATTTGATTCAGCTAAATGTCTTCTGTTTGCTTTGAGTACGTTTTAGCACTCCTGTCTAAGTGAAATGAAGGCTTTGCAATGTGCAAGCACTTAGATATAAGATCTCACACATCACAGTACCAGATTAATATTTTCCTACTTCAAAGCTTGCCTTTTTCTCTTGATGCTGATATAAGTCATATTACGTTGAGCAGGCAGGTGTCTGGTTTGATCAGTTTAAATCAAGGCTTGTGAGACTGTGGTGGCAAGAATTGCTTCTGTCATAGCAGTGAGGCATATCATCTCTTCAGTAGTGACATTTCCTCACAAATTGACTCTGCTCGGGCTGTAGCATGCTTTCTGAAAGGCTCTTTGAGCTGATCTCAAAGCCCAGCGTCTCTCTTTGTATTGCTTTGTTTCATTGTCCTCGTCTTAACAGCTCTTCAGCTCAGGCTTAGCTGTGACCCTAAAACTGAAAGCGCCAACGTGTAGGGCTGAAAATCCCCTTCGAGGCTCTGTGCAGCAAGGAGCTGCTCCCTGGCCGTGTCCTTTTGGTGGTGCAGCAGTTGCTGTAGCCCTGTGGGGATGAGGGGGAAAGCAGAGGGGTTTGTGTGGCCCCAGATGAGCATTGCTGAGCCCTGCAGCTCGCTGCCAGCGGTACTGTGCTGTCTGTGGGAAGCAGTGAAGAGCCCTGGCAGTGGTCTGCTAGTTCCAAGAGAGCCTCATCTTATATGGAGCAAAGCCTCTGAGGTGGGAATGGGTTGAAATCACTCACTGGCTCTTCCAAATGAGCGTGTCTTGTTTGGTTCTCCTCTTACCTTTCTCTGCTAACCTTCTGTGGTAGGACAAGAAGCTAAGACCCAGAGTCTGCATCTGGAGGGCTGCCTTACAGGAGAAGTAGATTTTAAATTGCATGTACATCATGATTGCCTTTGTCATTCTGTACTGTATGGTCCCAAGTCTCGGGGGTAGAAATAGATCTGTAGCAACTAATTGAGAAGCTGACTGTGACAGTCTCCTCTGTGGCACCTGTTGTTACAAAGTCCTGGTCTGTCAATGCTGTGTCCAGCTGTACTGACATATTACCCTGAAAAAGTGATGAATGATAGGTGGAAGGCTTCCTTAGGAGCTCTAGTTTTATGTGAAATTGAGCAACGTGTTTAAAACTTGAAAATAGTACTGTCTTGGTGTGAGCTGTAATTAGCAAACGGAACCTGCCACTTAGCAATAAAGGTCCCTTGTCACAGCAGGCTGAAACGTTCTGTTACTCATCAGACTGGTTCCTTCTGCACTGGGTTTGCTGTTTCTTTCTTTGGACCTTCTCCCCTTCTTCACCGGTGCTCAGCTGTGGATTTGGGATCCAGGCTTAGAGGTACAGCATCTGGCACTGTGCTGGTTGGCGTCCTCAGGATCAGCATCTCCTGCACAGCCCCTGCTGGCATCTTTATATATCTTTTATATAAAAGTGTGTGTGTTCTGTAAGATATTTCATTCCTTAGAGCTCCCTGAAACCAAAGCATTACTAGAGGCTTTGTAAAATCCCGGAATAACTGTGGGATGAAGAAGTTGAAAGAACACGCTGTAATGCACGTGGGCATCTCTGTGCCATGTTTTCTTCACTGTTCAGAGAAATTCAGAATCCTATGTGGCTGATTTATTTCTTCCTTGGTTAAGAGAGGTCTCTGCTGCGCCAGGATGCCCCTTACCTGCTTTTCTGCCTGTGGGGCTTTCATTACAGAGTCCTACCTCTGAGCTCTGCGTGGCTCTGTAGTTTTTCAGGCTGTGCCATCAACTAATCTTGGTTCTTTTGGGGGCTTTTCCTCCTCTCTGCTCCCAGCTCCCTGGGGTTGTGCGGAGGCTTAATGTAGGCTGTCACCATCCGGTGTGTCCGAAGCTTTGCAGCTGAGAGCGCTGGGTTTGAACAACCCTCTGTTGTCCCTTGTCTGAAACATGTGACGCAGCTGGGAGCAGCACATGGCATTTGCTGTGAAGGATTCTCAGGCTTCAGAAAGACAAAGCTGCATACAGACACGTTCTGTGGCTTGTTCCTCCTCTCTGTGTGACCTCTGTAAGCATAAAGCCTGTTGTAAAGCCTCTTGTTGTGAAGCTTCTGGAACTGTGATAAAGCAGAAAATCACTCTGAAATGCCATTTTAAATTACGATGTGTATAGATTTTCATCTAATACAATTTCCCTGCCAGTTTTTTTCCCCTCAATCTCTGATCCTTTAGGCTCATTGTTTAAAATTTGGTTTTCCTGAACAGAAAGTCTTTCATGAAGTCTCTTGGGTTGTTTTCTGGTTTTTGATCAAAGACTGTAAAGGTTTTCCCACTTCAATCCAGTGTCAGTTATCAAAATCTGTTTTCAGGCAGGCTGCTGACTGATGTCTCTATCATAAAAGGCCTTGAAACCCCTCCTTTTCCCTCAGGACAGAAGTGTGGACTCTTCCTGCAGCATCTGTCTGTCACATGCTAGTGATTGAGATTTGCATGGCTGCTACATGAAGCTTCATCTCGAATATCTGTGGTGTGTCACTTCGTTGGTAAGGAGTTTAGACCAAGCTGCCTGTTTTGTTTGAGACAGCAAGGTTTTGGTTGCTTATTGGGTATGTGTGTTCCTCAGCCTATTTCTGAGGGATTGTTGCTGTTAGCACCTTCCTGAGTCTGCAGGAAAGTCCGAACAAATCTGCATAAGAGAAGGGCCCTCCGAATGTGGGATACAGCATGAGCTTTGGGAACACCATCTCCCACCCAGACTATTTCAAAGGATGTCAGAGAGTGCTTTATTGATGCAGAAAGCTTGGGTGGAGCAGGATGCTTGAGCCCCTTTGAAGGCTGATTGCCATGAAATAGGTTTTACTGCAGGGCTGTGTCTGTACCTCCTTGGGAAGGACACCACCACCGGCTTTGCCAGGTACCCTCTTGAGGCTCCTCTCGCTAAGAGCTTTGCAGGGTTGTGATGTGGTGGAGCTCTCTTGCCCACCTGCCATGGGCAGGTATGGCCCCTGGGCAGAAGCAGCCAACTCCTGGGTAGGAAAATGGCTTGCCTGAAGTGGTGTGAGATTCCCGTGGTCCTCTGATTTGTCATGTGTCTGACATTTATTTGCCTAGTCTGTGATACTTAACCAGCTTGGGCAGCTTCCACGAAGGAGTGTCTCTGGCAAGCAGGCTGGTGTTTAGCATCATACCTTTAGAAACAGTCGTTGCCGTCAGATGGAGTTGTGTTTGTGGCTGCAACCCTGACACTTGAGAGGTTCAGCATAGGTTTAGGAAATGTCCTGGGATGGTTTTCCTGTGTGTCTGATGGGCACAGCTTGTCAAGAAATCCCAGGTAAAATCCCAGGGGTTCTGCCTTTCCATCATACACTGCAGTAAATGTTTGTGTTTGTTTCTCAGGATGAGCTCTGAAGGAAGAACCATAGCTTTTCCCTTCTTGCAAGGCAAATGTAAGATAACGTTACCTTTAGTGACGAGTCTTCCACCTCTTGTGTGGAGCAATTCAGTGCTTAAGAATGCTGCTATCTCCCTATCTGGCACCGGTAAATGTGAGCCAGCAACCAAGTAAAGGCTACAGAACCAGCTCAATAAATGGAGAATGCTGGTTGCTGTGGAAATCTTTTACATGTAGCAAATCTTGCCAAGCCCCATGTGACATTTGCGTGACGTTAATCATTGTAATAAGATATGGGAGAGGAGGGAAAGCTGAATTTACTGTATTGCCCCATCAGAGAAACACTTCAAAAAATAGAATGCTCCTTTCTTTAATGGTTTAGCAGCGTCATCACAAACATAAATTTCTGCATTGCTTTTGATAGGAAAAAATGCTGCATTCCCTAAGCTTGTGCAACTCTATGTTTTTGGCTAGCATCAGCTGTAGTATGTGAGTTAATATCTGATGCGTCCTCTCCTGGGGAGATGAGATCCTGCCTTGCAGTGGCTGTGGTTTTGGTGTGTGATCTCACAGCCGTGTCTGTGCCTGCCGACAGTTCACCTGCTTTTCTTAGAACTGTGTTTTTTCTTCTTTTTCTGTCTTCATTCTCTGGGATCAGACCTCAGTTGTGTAGCTCTGGTTACCGGGCCTGCCAGTGCAATGCCAGTCCAGAGAAACAATAGCTAGCCCAAGAATTGATTTACATTTTTAATTAGTTTTAAACCCATAATGCAACTTGTCATCAATATATGTGAGCAAGGTCCTGTTGAGCTCCCTCAGTATCAGTTTCTTTGCGAAAGGGTTTGATGATAGCTGTGTGGGTATTGATGGTAGCATGTTAGGATAATAAAATCACAGCGCGTGTGTAATGGCTTAAAAGCTGCTTAGCTGGACTAATTAAATGCAGCTATCAATTGAGAATGGTTACCAACAGGTGTGGCTGGTTCCTACAGTGTCGTGTTCTGCCCTGTTCTGTCAATAACCAGGAGGAAAACATGCGAGTATGGCTGGAATTTTTGTATTTTGGATGTCTCGGAGGCAGCGGGGAGCATCGAGTAATGGGGGCAGTTACTGACAGTTGTCTGCATCACTTGGTGGACTGGGAGCAGGCAAAACAAAATCCATTTACTGGGCCGGTGTGGAGCAGCGCAGGGAGCCCAGCGTGGGAAGCAACAGCTTGGAAAAAAGTTTGGAGTTTTTGATGGATTAATCAGCCGAACATCTCCCTCCTGTGAAATGTGACCCAAAGGGTAATGTATGAGCATGGGAATTGCAAGATGGAGTACGGGCTGCGTGTGTCTTTGATGCGGCAGCAGCTTCTGGAGTGTTGTATCCTGCAGTGACGCCCTCTGTTCGGGGAGGATGGTGATGAATTGATGGATGCCCATAGGAGGGCCGCGAGGAAGATTAAAACGCTGGGAGTGTGAGTGAATGATGTGAGGAACCCTGCTTTACTTACCAAAGAGATGCTAGGGGGAAGGGAGCTCTCATAAATTGCCTACATGGGGAACAGATGTTCCATAATAGGCTACTCAGTTGAGCGGATTATGATATAATGCATTTGAGGCTAAACAAATCCAGGCTTGAAATAAAGTGCAATTTAGCAGTGAGGGTAAATGACCTCTGGAACAGTTTCACCAAAGCTTGTGGTATGTGTGCTGTTACTGGCGCGTTTAAAAACCTTGATAACAAATTCTGTACGCGCAAAGCATGCTGTAGCTCAAACAGGAGTGAATTTCAGAAAGCCCTCTGTCCTCTGCTCTCCATGAGGTCATCCAGCCCCACACCCCCCATCACCTCTGACCTGTTGCTCAGGTAGTCTCTGCAATGTCATTTTTGCCTTGAGTACCAAGGTAGGACAAACATTGTGTCAGCTAACTGCAATTCCTCTGCGGGCCCTGCTTGCTGTCTGCTGGTGCCCAGTGCTCCAACCCCTGCTCCTGTCCCTGTCCCTGGTGCTGGAGGCCACCTCCCACCCCAGGACCCCAAAGCCTGGCTCCATGCGCTATAGAACTCACGGCCCCAACTCCCTCTTGTGGGGAAATCCAAGCTGCTGAGAGCACTTGGCTGGGGCAGGGTGAAAAAGAAAATGTTGGGATCCACTGAGTAAAATAATGACTTCAGTGACAAAAACAAAAATTTCCAGGGTGCTGATGGAAAATGTCAACACGTTGTCAACACATCCGTGAGCTGCAGCCCACAGATGTATGGGGCAGTTCGTGCCTTGGGACTACTTCAGGCTTTCTACAGATAAAAGCTTGGCAGCAGTAGTGTGTTTTGTTTCGTTTGTGTGTTTTTAAGGCACTTTTTCCACCACAGCACTAAGGACTACACGCTATGTACCTACTGGGTTGGACGGGCAGTATGGGCAATGGTTCTTCAGCAAGTTGTCTTATTCTGCAGCACAAAGGGTAACCTCAAGATATGTCTGAATCTGGAAGCAGTTCTTTCATTTGTTCAGCTGTTAACATCTAGTGTGTTAGCATCTCCTGTCAGGTGCCTCTCAAAGCCTCTTGACTTCCTCTGATCTCTGAGCGGCTTGCTTGAATCCCAGAGAAATCGAAGAGAACTTTAGCCGTATAATGTTTTCTAAGTATTTCTCTTGAAGTGTTGAACAAGCCTGTTCACATCAGGGCTGCTGGATAAGAGGTTTGGCAGAAGATAACTTGGGCAGAGGGAAGGATAGAGGTGAGGGAAGCAGCCCTGACCCACATCCTGGGGTAGGAAGGGAGGCCTGGGGGAGCGGAGGAGCGCAGTCATCAGGCGGAGTAGGTGCTTAGGAGGTCATGAGCAGGGTGGAGCAGGTTCACAGAGAGTCCTGAAAACCAGCAGAGCTGCATCCCCTCCCTGACAACGCCGCTGTGCTGCTGCACGCAGCTGGAGCACGGTAACTATTTTGATAAACTTTTAGCCTATTGCTACTAAATGAGTTTCGTCACCAACCCCTAGTTCAGAGCCTGGAATGGTATCTTTGGCTCTTTTGCTCCTATAGTATTCCTACAACACAGTCCTTGCTGAGGAATCGAATAAAACTGTGATTACTGCCTACAAAAGTCTTGCAGGCATGAGGATGCATTGGAAGCGTTCTGGAGAGGAAGCATGCTGTTGCAGGCATGTGATCTTGGTGTTTGGGAGCAATTTCCACAGCATTGTTTTCCTCAGCAGAAAGAGTCCATTTTGCATTTTTCTCCTTTTTTTTTTTTCTTGAAGCATAGGCCCTTTCAGAAAGCCAGAGTCAGTGGAACGTTTTCATTTTTCCTAGGTCCATATTGAAATCTAAGGACATGCAACACAGTAGTTTTAACTGAGAATACACAGTTTAAAGCAGAAAAGCGGTGGCCACATGAGCTTCCCACGACTCAGTGCTGAGCTGGGTGTGGGTCTGGGAATGTGCTTCTGTCTCTCCTCTCAACTTCCTATGTATCCATGGACATGCCACGTCACTTATTTACTGCCTCCATCTCTTAAGTGGGGACGTTTCCTCCTCAATGACGTACTTTAGTGAGTGAACTCTGGGAGCCAGTTGTAGGGGCACAGAAGCAGCTCATGACCCTACAAACTTGCTCACAAGCCATGACAGCGTGTATTTCCCCATCCTGGGAGTCACTCTTGGACATTAAACTTTTTTGTGCAGATTTTGACGCTTTCTGCCAAAAGTGTTTGGAGAGTCACCCTTTCCAGAGATGCTGGACAGGAGTTCTCTTTAGATTTCCTCCTGGGTGCGCAGATGACTCCCAGCTGGACCACAACCCAGTGTGCAAACACAGTTGTGTTCTCTAGAGGAACCGGTTGCTTTGAATTGCTTCTAAAATCATGTTTAAGAGGTGTGTGGGAAGGCTTTTGCTTTAAGTGCTGTTGTCTTGCTTTGTTTTATCTAGGCTATGGAAAGTTATAGCTTGGGTTTATGCTGTGCTGGGCCCTGATGGCCCATCCTAATGGGTCAATTAGGGGAACTTGGTGGGCATGGGAGCTAGGCCTAGAGCTGCATTTCAATACATCTTCCTCTCAGTTCAGGATATTTGCATATAATTTACATTTTTGATGAGTCCATGCATTGAAATGTAGGTCTGCATTGTTTCTCCTCTTTGAATGACTGTTTAATTAACTTTAAACTTAATTACGCAGCCTGCCATCTGCCTAAATCCCTACAGTGCTGTGATGCCACCCTCCTCTTCCGCTTCTGCCATGATGCTCCTCTTACTGGAAATTTGCCCTACTTTTAAATTGTTAAGGTAATTTTAAATCACCTGCATCCTTAATTGTTTCTGAGTAGGTCCTACAGTTGTCGGAAAGGTTTTTTTATGATAAGTGTAGTGAGGCACTGACACGGGTTGCCTGGGGAGGTGGCGGATGCCTTGTCCATGGAGACACCCACGGTCAGGCTGGACGGGGCTCTGAGCACCTGATGGAGCTGTAGGTGTCCCTGTTCAGTGCAGGGAGTTGGACCAGATGGCCTTTAAGGGTCCCTTTCAACTCAAATGGTTTTATGATTCTATGAACAGCCTGTAGCTCAGTGATGCATTCCTGGATTTTTGGGGTTGTGGTACAGCACAGGGGTGTGGCAGAACCTTCAGCTAAGGATTATTTGAGTTTGTTTCATCAGAAAAGAATCTTTTTTATTTTCTTACGATAAGGAGAACGTGCTCTCAGACTTTCTCTTAGACCACGGATTGAACATCTGAAGTACTGCCTGCCAGACTTATCTCTGCGGCAATGAAACCTCAACGAACTGATAACGTATCTCTAAGTCTTGCCTTTCCACTCCTAAATTTCTAATGAATTCTTTCCTGTGACATCCTTATTTCTCCCGATTGCTTTGTCCTTAATCTCAAGCCATCTACTTTATTTAACCTGTTTGATTCGAGATACTGTAAAATGCATTTGAGACGTTTCTGTTTTGAGGCCCTGAGTTCTGAGCTCACGGGATTCCTGCTCCCAGCACAGGCTGCCATGGAGCTGAGCTCATGGGGAGCACGGGAGATGGGCTTTGGTCCTGCTTGTGTTCCTGAGCCATGAGCACAGAATTCTGCTTGAGCTATCTTCCAAGGAGTATCCTTTTTCTTCCTGGTACAGAACTCTTTCTCTGAACAGCTACACCAACAGCTGTCTGTGTTTTTCCTTCTAAAACAAAATAGAACAGAAAAAGTACTTGGCTGTTACCATTAGTGGGACATTTAATCTCTTAAATCCACAAAATATTTTTGAAAACATAAATAGCTAGTTACTTGTGACCTGTCTATGACCAGCTTTTTATTGTCATTGCTCGCATTTGAGACAGCTTCGCTGGTGTTTGTTGTTTTTGCCTGTGTGCAGTAACTTGATCCTAGATATTAGAGTAGTCATTTAAGTGCTTGGAGTTCTTGTTAGTCACTTTTGTGTTGTGGCACATACTGGATGTCACTGGTGCATTAGGAATTAAAAACAATATAACAAGCATTTCAGCTTTTGAATTTTGAGATGAAATTTTCAGAAGCTCCCGAGCAGCAGAATATATCAAATAGCTTGTCCATTGCCTGTTTTAGCCTATCAAAGGGGAAGATGCGGGGATCCTAGCAAAACCTCCCTGATGTTAAAGCAGCTTGTACTAGCAAAGTATACTTCTGTTAGTGGAGTTAATTTGACTTTGGAGAAACAAATGAGCCAGTTGCCTGGTACAACCACATCAACATTAGGTATGTGCCTAGCTGGAGTTACAGGCCAGAAACTGCATCCCCCAAGCTGACAATTGTTCACTTGGAATGGGTCGTTCACGGGCTGGTAGCTGCCGTGCCTTCTGGCCGATGGGTGTATCCTCAGTGGTTTAATAAGTGCATAGCTGGGCTGTCTCGAAGAACTAAATGTCAAGGAACCTCTTGGAAGGTTTGAAGGAAATTGGCTTAAGTCATTGAAATGTGTCAGCAATAAAGTGAAGCGCTGTAGGAATACGGGCAAATATTTAGTAACCATGTGTTGAGAGTGTCTCATTAGCTGATAACAGATTGTTCTATTGCGTTTTATCAGTTCTGGGGATATGCTTCTGTTTCTCTTCACGCTTATACTAACTGGATAAGCAGGGGTATTTGAAAGATTCCTTTGCACATCTAGATCATGACCTAATGCTGGGAAGCAATAGAAGAAATCCCCCTAGCAATAGCAGAGCCAGCAGAAGGCCCCGATGCCCAGTTGTGGGGTGATAATCGTAATTAGTAGATGGAAGTATTTAGTCTTGAAAAAGTTCATAATGACAGGGTGATAGTTCCTTTCAATGCTTTCAGTGTTCTTTTGAGGAAAAGGAGCTGTGCTGGGGTGGCTGTCAGTGGGGTGAGATCCCTGGAACTACAGGACAGTGCCCAGGTAGGACCCAGTTGTGGTTCTGCCTGCACCGGGGGAGCTGGCGTAGGTACAAACCACACAGATGGAGACGCAGCTGGAAGCTCAGCTGGAGGTTAAAGTGCCAAGTGATCTGGTAGATGTCCCTTGGCAGGAGAGGGAGCAGAGAGGTGTTCAGGGCTGGGTTGGATGGGGCCTGGGTCAGCCTGAGCTGGTGCCTGACTGAGTGGTTGGCAACCCAGCCCATGGCAGGGGGTTGGAATGAGATGATCTTTGAGGTCCCTTCCATCCCAAGCCGTTCTATAACTCCGTGGTGTCCCAGGAGTCACACGTGTGCTAATGACAATTCAGTAAAGAGGTGCGTTCCCTCTCTGCTGGTAGGAACCGAATAGCTTGTCACGTGTTAGCATGCAAACTGGAAATGTTTCATTTTTGGTCAATCAAATTTAGGATCTTGGTCCTTTCTTATATAATCCAATACACAAATTTTAGTATAAAAATCAAAGACTTTGGACTTGCTAAGTTCATGATTAGTTGACCATACATGTTGATTTAGTTGTCCATCTGGTTGATCAACTGACTAATAGATATAAATTTAATGAAATGCAGCAATTTTCCAACTGTGAACTGTAGTGGTTTTCTGTGAATTATGTTGAAATAAGCTGATTTAAAACATCTAACCTCCTTTCTTACTGTAAGGCAGATCAATTATTCTGGGAATCTGCTTGCTTCTTTTTTTTTCCCACTGCACTTTAGTCTCCCTTCTGCTGCAGGTTTTATTTATTTTATTTATTAAGTCACTGAGTATTTTAATGCCTAGAATGCATTATACTTTGTGTGACACCTGCATGTTGCTCCTTATCCTAAAAGATTGTATCTTACAAATCACGCATCTGTAACAACATAGGAAAATGAAAACTCTTGCCACACCTGCTGTTGGAATAGTTTAATTAATTCTGTGATTGCAGTTATATCAGAAAGGGTATTCTGAATACACCCCATGCTAGCTATAGACTTTGGCAAGTTGTGGTTTGCTTTATAGAATATTGTCTGTTTGTCCATCGGAGTGCTAATGCTGATCAACAAAGGCAGCAGGAAAGCTTATGGGAAATGTTTCTGTCTTCCAGTTTTGAGGGACAGGTGTGTAAAAGAGGCAAATGCTGAGCGTAGCTGAAACAGATGGCAACCTGTGGTTTTCTCTTTCCCTCAAAAAGAGAAACTCAAGCAATTACACTCATGCAGAATCAGGCGCGTTCCAGTTGAGTGCTAATTGTGACAGTTGTCTGTGGCTTTATAACAGCAGTGGTTTTGTTTAGCCAGAAATGTCAAGGTCAACACGGTCAGACATTTATCCAAAGTGTCTGTGTGTAGACTGGCTTGCAAGCCAGCTACGTCGAAGCACACTTTGTTCATTTGAGTAAATTGTTTCTCTGAATTTGTGTCCAAGTCTGAGAGGATGAAAAAGACCGCTGGAGAGCGAACCGAAGGCTCAAGTGTTGGAAGTGTGTGAGTGCCTCTGATATCTGCCTTGCATGGAAGGTGCTTCTTCTCTGCTGCTGTTGCTGTGCTTGAATTTGGGCAGTTGTGGCCCAGGACTTGCTGACATAACAGCCGTGGTGAGTGCTGGGGCAGCTCTGCTCCACCATGGCCTATTCTGGCTCTCAGCTCGCTTCCAGACTTACTAGACAGTTGTGCTCTTTTTCCTGCATTTTAATTTTCTGCTTTTTTTTCCAGCTTAATTACATGTTAAGATCTAGACTCCTTTTTATCCCAAGCTCTTTAATTCATAGTAGTATTTTCTGCGACTTGCTGCCATAGAAACGAGGGCTTTAGAGGACCTTAAGAGCTCATGTAATCCATTGCACTACCTCAAGGAAAAAACTACTCCTAGAGCAGCTCTGACAGGCATCTGTCGCACCTATTTTTAAGAACCTGCAGCAAGGCAGATGGCATGACCTCTCTGGCGACCAGCCTCGCACCTTTCTTTTTAAATAGCTTTCCTAAGATCCCACTTCTCTTGTTGCAATCTAGGTAAAATTCCTTCTTGGAAGTCCTGAACAACTTCTCCAGGACCAGTGGTGCTGCCAGTTCGAATGCTTTGCTGCTCAGATCTCTAGCCCATATTTTAAGTGTCTCGTTACCAAACTTAATCTTTTGACCCTTAGGGCGTTTGCAAATCAGGTAATTTTAGTTCCTTATGATTGGGTCCATACAGGTAGTGTTGCCTCTTCTACATCTGTGGAAATCTCAGTCTGCAGTTCTGCTTGTTGTTTTGCAGCTGTAGCTTCCCTCAGTCTCCTCCCTTTCTTGCCACTGCTTCAGTTTAATTCCATAAAGCAATTTCCAATTTAGTTTGTGAAGGATATTGTATTTTTTTAAATTACCTTGTAACTTGGACAGCCCCATAGCAAATAAGTTGGCATTGCACATTTTCTGACTTGCAGGTACAAGCTTGGACCCAGGGAGCGTAGCCAGGAGGGGCTGGAAGGCAAAGCTGTGATGACATGTTCAGTATCCAGGTGGAGGGCCAAGAGGGCAGCTGCACGGCGCTGGGTTGCATTCCAATGTGCTGATCCGTGGAACAGCGTTGGCATACGCTTTGGAAGCTGCTGCTTGCTCTCCTGGCTGTAGGGAAGGGTCTGAGGTGATGGCAGGGAAGGAAGGGGTGAGTCTTTGCAGAATATTTTTGTATGATCGTGACCTATTCTGAGCAGGCTGGGCATTTGGAGCCTTGGCATTTCTTAGCAGCGTCATTGTGTACAGTGCTGCCTCTGGTAGCAAAAAAGTTAATTAGTCCAGGGTGGGTTGTTGTGATTTTTTTTTCTTTGTCCCTGAACTACTTTATTTTAAATGCAAGTTGCAGGGAAGTTACATTTTCTCACTATTTATCTGGGGGCTTAATGGGGTGGAGGTAGGGGCTTTGGAAACCGTTTAACAATTTCACATTTTATATGCTCTAATGAATTTCCCAGGATTTTGGAAGGGTTGTATCCAACTTTAGGATCGTAATTTCCAGAGTTCCGTTTATGCTAAAGTAAGTTAGTGGTGGATTAAGAGGCACGAAGAGCCAACAGATTACAAATGAGCTAATGAAGACATCATTTCTTTTGGATAAAGAGCATGACTCACAGTTGTGACTGGTATTGAGGCACTGCAGACCACGAGTTTCACCAGGACCGTGAGCTGGCACTGAGGTCCTTCCTCACCCCCCTGCTATTTCAAACTTGTGTTTGATTTCAGGTGCAGAAAAGAGAGGGTTTGCAAGGACCAGAAACAACTCGGAATCCGCGAGAGCTCCCCAGAACTTCGATAGGAAGAGACAACTTTCTGAATCGCAGACAGAAACAATGAGCAATTCAGACAGCAGAATAAATCCTAGACAACTGGGAACTCCCAGAGGTATTAAAGCAGAGCGCGTACACGCTGCAGGAATAAGCTGCCTTGAAGCATGTGCTAAGTGCTATTAAAAGATGGGCTGGGATGAATGCTCTTTAGCTCTAAAATGAGCTGTAAAAGCTGTTAATTATTTGTAAAATATGATCATTCCAGGATTTTCAGTGCTCTGAAGCTGGGTGCCAGTATTTCTAGGCAAACCCATCCCTAAAGTTCAACTTCCAGTACAGAGCGTCTGTACAGCTGCTGTTACATAGATACACAGACAAATCTGGTGGGCAGGATAACATTTATTAATTTCTGTTTGCAGGAGGATCCTATGCTGCTGTCCCAACATCGGGTGACAGAAAGAATCGAAATAAGCCTGCTCGAGGGAAAAAGAAGAGTATATTCGAAGCCTACATGTCAAAGGAAGATGTTTCAGCAGGACTGAAAAGGGGAGAGCTTATTCAGGTGCCTGGAACATAAAACGCTGTTGTGCTAAATCTGTGGAAATCACAGGCAGTTGTTAGAAGTCAGTATCAGTTAATTGCTTGGCAGGGCATCGATGTACGACTTGTAAATGCTTTCTCTGGAGGTTTAAGAAACGGAATGAAACTTTTTATATTCAGCTACAAATACAGTTTTTGGTTTGACTGTAAAATTCCTGATCCGCAATCACGATGAATTGAGGGTTGCGTGGTCTGCTAACCATGATTGTGACTTTTGTGGAGTCTTAATTACTTTTACCAGTGACAATCAGAAACACAGCAGGTGCTGGCAGCCTCTTTCTTAGTCAGTGTAAGTGAAAAGGAATGCCCTTAGCAAGATGCTTCTTGCTAAAATTCTTTGCAAAGACAGCTGTTAGTTCTCACCAACGAGGTGCAAGTGCCTTATCATCCAGATGTACTCATCTCCTTTTAATTTGTCTCTATGAACTCTTCCCAGAAGCCTCCTTCCCACAAAAAAAACCATAGGAGAGATGCAGGTAATGATGTGGTCCCTGAAGTGTCGTAGGGCTGTGCCTATGGAGGCATTACAATAAAGTGTTATAAACTACAAATTAATATCAAACAGCCAGCTAGCAGTGCTGGAACTTGATTTACTTGCATGATTTTCTTTGTGCTCCCTTAAGGTCATAGGGCTGACCCAATCTCTAATGATAACATGGCTTACTGAAGTAAGGCACAGAACCTTACTGGAGCAGAAGAACCCCGGACAGTACAGAAAATCAGCTGCCTGTGTATTTGTAGTTATTTGCCTTGAACAGGTAGCATGTTCTCATTTTACAGATTCTATGCCCATCAATCAAAGGTTGGACTTCGTGCTTTCATTTGCAGCAGCAAAATTGGAGCTGTAATTAGGCAGCAGTTCTTCCAATATCTAGCACAGTGTAGGGGTGGACCTGCAACATGTGTGGGTAACTGGATCGTGGAAGGAGTTGTATGTGAAAGCAAGCAGGGCTGAGGTTCACTGAGGTGCAGAAGAGGAGAATGTCATACAACAGCAGCTGTAATGCAGTCCTCATTGTGGTGTGATGCAGAGGACACACCCAGCATCCCGGTGAGGTCAGATTGGCTGAAGAAAAGGCAGGTGGAAGTCAGTGAGGGCATTCCAGTCACTCACACTGAGGCATCATTTATGCAAACACCCACTGGTGCATTGCTGTTGTAATGCTGGTTAAGGTTGTGATATTTTCATCGATACATCAAAGCTGCTGTTGGCATCACCTACCTTTTTTGTCTGATAGCATTAAATGCAGCGTGTGTAGACTCCTGGTGAGGTTAACTGCAGCTGCAGATGAGGCACATCAGACTCTGGCCACTACCTGAGAATTGCATGGAAATGCCGAGTCTCAGAAGGCCTGTGATTGCATGCTATCTGGCAAAACAATCCTTAGTTCTTGTAAGTGCGTAGTGTCTACTCTGGGTCATGTGCTGTGTGACTGAAAGAGTCACATATGCTTTCGTAGGCTGTAGCTGTCTTCCTTTCACTCAGTCTCATGTCTCAGGGAAACAGCTCAGGCTGTACAATCTGGATTTAATCACTTAGGGCTGAGTGTCAGATCATGAGCATGTCAGCTCAGCGTCTCTCATTTTTGACTCATTCATCTTCGTGATCTCATCAAGACCATTCATCATTACCTTCAAGTAGGATAGGTGAGATCCTGAAATTCAGTGAACGATCTAATATTAAGCACTGCTCTGTATAGTGGCAAGGGACACAGTCAACAAATGTGTTGTGTTAATCCCTTAATACAGGGCATTAGTGGCCTGCAAAAATGCTCAGTAAGAACTTGCAGAAGAGGGGAAAATACATACTAGTCTGAATCTGATGGTCCTGAGCAAACTTGGAATCATAGAATCATTTGAGTTGGAAGAGACGCTTAAAGGCCGTCTGGTCCAACTCCTTGTACAGAACAGGGGCACCTACAGCTCCATCAGGTGCTCAGAGCCCCATCCAGCCTGACCTTGGGTGTCTCCAGGGATGGGGTGCCCACCTCCTCTCCGGACAACCTGTGCCAGTGCCTCAGCACCCGTAGTGTAAAAAACCTTTTCCTTATATCCAATCTAAATATCTCCTCTTTTAGTTTGAAACTTGAGTGCTAGCTGATCAGAAGCATGGCTCTGAGTGGGAGAGTGCCAAGATGGTGCAGGGAAATGCCTGATGTGGGCGGCAGGAAAACATGAGATCTGGTAGAGAGGAGAGACCCTTCTGTGAACTCCTAGGATGCTGCTGGGCTCTGGTAATGGAGCAGTGCAACTAAATATGCCTGAAAGCACAAACTACTGGCAGATGTGGGAGATCTCTCAGATGAAACATGAGTGCAATGAAGATTAAGCAGTCCTAGATCAGGAAGGACAAAAGTGTATCTCGATGGGCGTTGATGTCTGTCAGTAGCAATAGCCTTAATGACTTCTGGTACTGTATCTGACATAATTCAGTTTTCAGTAAGTAGCATGGAGAAGTGTGCCCTGCAGGATTCCTGGATTCATTTAATCAAGGGACGTGTACAGAAGCGTCCTTCCACAAGATAAAGGATCCGAGTGCAGGTGCTTGAGAGTGCAGACTCTCCGCTTCCACACCCATAAAGCTGTCTGCAGTAAGCAAACACCAAACGTATCAGGTTGATTGGAATCAGGCTGAAGGCAAACAAGATTGAATAACTTCTACACGGTTACGTAACCGGATGGTGTTGGCCATACACAACAGATGAAGTCAGGTTATGTGTTAAGGAGCGTTGACCCAAAGGACCGTGGTCATCTTATGAAGCGCCAGCCAGAACCTCATGTCTGCCCCACGCCTCCAGCGTCTCCCAGACCCTCCCTGCAGGGCTGCTGGGGTCAGGCGGAGCGAGAGCTCGCAGCGCACAGGCGCTCAGCTTGCTTTGCCACCTGGAGGGTGTTTTAATTTGGAGAGCTGTTGCTTTGTGTGCATGAAGGCTGGGGATCCCCTGCTTTTCATGGGCTGTCTTTTCAAAGGTAGCTTGGTAGCAGGCAGGAACTTGAATTCAGACCCTTAGTTTGACACATACAGATCAAGTGAGCTGTAGGTGTTATGATAACTGTTGCAAACTGCTGGATTTGAGATCCTTGAAGTATGATCTGAGTATTGCCTGCCTGGTTCTAGCTGAAGAGCTTGAGAAATGGTAACATTTTTGTATCTTGCTGGAGGAGTTTAATAAAGTTAGAAACTTTTTTTGGCTGGTCTGTGCAAAGCTGACTTAAATTATCAGAAAGTGTTTTAGAAACCTTCCTCCAAACCTCTATCTTCCTTCTCAAAACAAAGGCTCTACTGCCATAATAATACCGATAAATATAGCAGCTATTATTTGTGAGGTATTGTAAAATAATACAACATTCGTGTGACATCATGAGACTCTGCAGCCAGATCCTCACCCCCTAATACACATATGAGAACAGTTGTTCATTGCAGATGGGGAGAGTGACTGGTTCCAGATATGATATCACAGCGTGAAATGTACAACATTGTAAATAGGATTTTCATAGGCACAGATAATAGGGCCCATCTGCTTTCTAAGATAAATTTTGGGAGTTCCTTGCTTTAAGGAAAGAACCAAAGTATTTTAATGCTACTGACGTAAGAATTCTAATGCTGATCATAATTAGGTAGTGCATATAAAATGCAGAGAAAGCCGTTACACTGTAAACATGGTAACACTTGGCTGTGTGTTTGCCTGAGCTGGGTGTCCATGCACACGTCGCCACTTCGGCGCCTTCTGGGCCGTGGGCACAAAAGGGGATTCTTCACGCTCAGGATGGGCATCTGCACCTGGCTGATTGACAGCTGTCCCACACTGTTCAACAGGGTTCTCCAGAGTAATGTGAGATACCCCCTCATCTGCTTTGTGCTGTTGGGCAGATCCTGGGTATGAGAATTATTTGACTTATAGTCAAGTGGAACAATCATCACACTTAATTTTTTCCTTTCTCTTTGTAGCAGCTTCCTTTGCTAATGGTGTGTTAGTTTTAATGGCTGGTTCTGGGATATAAGTGGGGAAAAGACCATTGAGAATTCTCTGTGAAGTATCCCAGTGCTTTTCTTTCTGTTGTCCATGGTCATGCTAGCCATGTGGCTAGTGTGCTCATTGATATTAGCTTCATAAGGCACAACACGATGTCACAGCAAAGTAATCGGGTAATGCCTAAGGAATATGGGATATATGGTGCTAGTGTTCCCAAAGTCAAACAAATAAAAACAATGGAAAACCTTCATAAATCTGCACATTCTTCTTCAAGGCAGCAAAACTTCCTCATGTAATCAGCTTTATTTTCCTCTCGTCTGAATGTTTCCCAGAATACATAAAAAAAATTATATGCTGCAGTAAATTTTTAAGGAAGCAATCCCTGTGAGAGGTTCCTATGATTGCTTAACACAGAAGTGCAAACAGATGGAATCTGTTTGTGTAACAAATTGGCCAGCATTATTTCAAATACCCAAATGGAGAAAGCTTAAACTTTTCAGCACAAGGCAAACACCTGTGTTAAAGCGAATAGCTGGATAACAGGGCTGTGGTTCCATAAGAATCAAGTGCTGTCAGCTTTAACTGCAGTCACCTGAACCCCAGATCCTGAGACCCTCTGGGGATGGAATCACAGTTGTACATCCACGCAACCTCAACAGGTCAGCTTTTCCTTCTTCCTCCTCTTCTCCAAAGTAAACAAAGCCAACGCTCTCCTTTTCCAAAGCAGAGCAAAATAAATTGTTTCAATTGTCTGTCTTTTTTAAATGAAGTTGGTGGATGCTCAGCAGGAAATGTGTGAAGGGAACAGGAGGGCTTATATCCGTAGTTCATGCAGTAGCAGCAACAAGCAATGATTCAACATCTCCTCTGTGACAGACTGCAGTAGATCAGCTTAAGCCTATGATGAAGCTTCCTTTTGGCTAGAAATTGCTCGGATGCTAAGTTGTCAAGACTTAAAATGTATAATGGAAATTTAGATGTATCTCTCATGTTTCACAGCAGATATATTACCCACAGCTCTAATTTAACCGACGTTATATAAAATTAATAAGATTCAGGCGTAATCTTTCTCTGTCTCCTTTTTTTTTTTTATTTAAGGGACCCTTGAGAATAAATCCTAAGAAGTACCATGAAGCCTTCATTCCATCTCCAGTAAGTGTAATTTTAAAATGCTTTAAAGTTCATAAGTAAAGGTGCATTAAGATAGGAGTTATGCTGTGTATGAAAGGTCACTCAGAGGTGAGTGAGCTGGAATAAATGAACACGATCTGGATTTACTTTTAAATCAGATACTCCCAAACAAATCTTGCTTTTTTATCCTTCAAAGAACAACTGACTTTGCTTGTGCTGAAGCTGGGGATACCACTGGGTCCCACAGAAGCCAGCTGAACTCAGGTTTGAGGACCACCACATAGCGTAATTGTAAACCCCTGGTTCATGGCTACGGAGGTTTTATAGATTTTCCACTGATTTAAGTTAATCTTCCCTAAACAAATATGCTCTCCTTTTTCGATCTGCTGCATGAGCTAATTTGAAAAGTCATTCCAGAAATAATACGCATGATTCCTTTTCATGTGCCCGCTTTTGCACTAGCTGGATATTGGTTGGCTTGGGATGTGCTTCTGTCACGTGCGACTGCTTTGTGCCTCTTCTCCCTTCTTTCTTTATGTCGACCGAAAAGAGGGGCTCTTGCAATTTCAAGGACTTCCAATAAGGAAGGTGACCTCACAGATGGCACAGCTAAAGCTTTTTATCTGGATCTGACTTGGCCAAAATGTTACTATCAGTGGGAGAGTTTCATATTGAAATGTTTTGTTGCTGTAGAGGAGAGGCAGTGAAACACTGACACTCTTGTCCCTGCTACTGACAGCAGTGATGTGTTGGAGCTTGGATTGAAAGCCTTGAAGTGTGTGCAGTGTCAGTTCACTTTATTCATTGCGGATGATGTTTCACAGCCCTCTGTGTTGTAGGAGGCTGATGTGGTTGAAGCTCAGGGGTGCATGAAGTGGGTTCTTGCTATGAATTAGAGGAAGAAGTACGGAGTAGCTCTCTGGTACGTCAGTAAATTAACATTGAGTTTGTAAGGGAGAAAGGAACTGTGCTCATGGAAATCACAAAATACAAGGTTACGTGTAAAATCCAGCTACTGACGTGAGTTTCATTAGATGTGAAGCTCTACCTCTGATCATCCCTGGTGCCCTGTGCAGTATATTGCTTGCTGTTCTGCAAAGGAGGGTTAGCTGAGGTTATCTCATTTACTTTTCTACTTTGCTTCCCCTTGTGGGGCTGAATCCTAGAACCAGCCGTGTCCTTAGTAACAAGCAGAATTAGCACCTGGGTGAAGATGGCTCTGGTGTGAGCACTGTTCTTGCTCTGACAGGTGCTTTAGGAACTTTTCTTTCATATAACTGCATTTGCCACTGAGGGTAGCAGGAGGGTTTGCAGCCTTAGTGTTCTGCAGGGCTTCCCATCATTACCAGATCCTGCAAGAGCTACAGCTGTGAAGAATCACCCCATCTCCCCTGCTGCTGGCTAGGGCACCGTCCCCTCTGCTTGCAGCTCTCACTTGGCTAAAGCTTCATGGATGTTCAAATGCAACAGCTGTTCACCTTTTAACACCAGAAGTCCCAGCATGTTTCTTGCTGTGAATGTTCTGTCTGTCTGTCTCTTTGTTGCAAGGCCCAGAGCCTTTCTCTTAAAAACCTTGGGGAGAAGGAAGACAGGAAAAAAGTGCAGAATAAACAAATTGTCCTGAATGCCAGCCTGTGTCTCACAGCATAGAGCAGCTGCATGTACAGACAAAAAAAAAAGGCATTTTCCTTAATAAATGACGCTGATGAAGTGGTGGATTTAGGTGAGGAGCTCGGGCAGAAGGCAGAGGGTGGGGAGGAATGAGGAAAAAGACCATGTGTAAAAAATCTGGCTTTTTGAAAAGGACAGCTTCCAATTTGAATTATGTTGGTCCAAGAGGCTCTGCAATTTTTCTGCATCTTGTCATGGGAGGCAGCTTTCACACAGCTGTTGAGCTGCTGCTGCTTTTCTTTCTAAGAGTAATTCGGTCTCTTGGAGGACGGCCTTAGTTTCACATCACAGCAGGGTTCTGTCGTTTCATTGTTTCGGTATCTAAGCAGAGTAAGATATTTATGTGATATTAAGGCCTCGTGTTTTCAGGTTATAAAAAGTTTTTCTTGGAGGCTGATTGTGCTGGTAGTTCTGATTGGATTTACTCGAGCATTTGAGATTCAGGAGCGCATATCTGAGAAGCCACTAACGTTGTGAGTGAGGTTTTAACTGTTGCGAGGCAGCTTTGTCATTGAAAGACAATGGAGTTTTAATCTAAAGAAACTCATCCTCTCTTTTCGCGTACTTCAAAATGATGAGAAGATAGCTCTCTGTTGGAAAACTCTGTTCACTGCTCATGTTGAAACTAAATGCTCACATTGTTTGACGTGTTTGTGGTACTGTAAACAGATTCATGGAATTCTTCATATACCAAATTGTGGGGGGATAGAAATGAAAGCAGCAAGAGTGCTATGGCTAATTAGACAGAAGTAAGGACAAAACTGGCAATCCCTTAAAAACTAAAACATCTGCGTTGGCATCTTCAGAAAACTTTGTCTTTATTCACCCCATTAAGAAAATCTTCTGCTCCAAATCTAGATTAGCAGAATGCCAAACGTGTCTGGGGTGCATAATCATAGTGTCTACAATTAGTAGAAGCTCTTGTGCAAGGATGTTAACAAAGAGTATTGAGAAAAGATGTCCTAACACGTCTGCTTCAGCAGATGATCCTCATGCTTGCAGTTGGCATCTGTAGTCACCATTTCTTTCTGAATTTCTTCTAACATCAGTCGTGCCAAGTGTGGGATATATTGTGTTTCTTCATTCAAAGGGACTGCATCCCCAGCCTCTGTCCAGGCCACCTCCTCAGGCTGCCTCCCTGGTCCCTCTGGCCCTGCTTTCCCGCCTCCTGCAGGACAGCAGCAGGCAGCTCTGCGCAGGGCACTTTGCAGAGACTGCCTTGTAAACACGATCTGAACAATAGCTTTTACGGTGCTTCGACTGGGAACTTAATACATGGAGAACCATGGCTGCGGAGAGCTCTCTACCCATTCCCAAGAGTAATTGTAGAGGAACTGAGCAGAGTTTGCAGACAATATATTTGGAGAGCTTGACTCTGCCTTGGATAAATACTGTGCAACTACTGTGCTGGCACATGCATACAAAGAGCTTATTTGCTGAAAGATGTTGCATATTGAAGGGCATGTGGTGAATCCATTTCATTCCTGTGCTCGACTGCAGGATGTTTGTCTCACTCGGGTGTGTCTTGTTGATGACAGTGTTTTAAACCTCATAACAACCGTAACTTAATACGCTTTGGTCCGACATTGATTTTTTTCCTCTTTGTCTAGGATGGGACTCGCGATATCTTTATTGATGGAGTGGTTGCTCGCAACAGAGCCCTGAATGGTGACATCGTGGTGGTGAGACTGCTTCCCAGGGAGCAATGGAAGGTCAGTTCAGTGTTTGTGATATGACAGAAAGATCTTATTGCTTTTTTCTTCGCTAAAGTTGGGGGCCTAAACAGAGAACAGAGAATTTCCTACAAAGCAGATTGGTTAAACTGCAGTTTGCACTGCTATGGATTAAAATATCTATCTATTACGGTGCCGGGAAGGAGCAATACCTGCAGTGTTGAAACATTACTCTTTGCATGGAATGACCTTTGTTACCGCTGTGTGAAGTCTGACAACAAGGCTGATTCAAAGTGCAGTTGTTAGAGGTTACTTTTGATATCTGGTCTTCATGCTGTGGCACTGGACGGCTCTGAATGGGTATTTGCAATGGCTGTTGTTATTTCACAAGTGCAGTTCACAAAGCTTTCGTAATGATGAACCCTTTCTACTTTGTGGGTCCTCAGTCCATGGAAAGCTCATCCTGACACAGCTCCAGATTTTGTAGTAATACCCATCCTCACATGATTGAGGAATGTGTAAAGTAACCAGAGCAATGCAAACGTGAGATAATCTGATTTTTAATGTCCATGAAGCCCTCTCTGTATTATTTTTTTTCTTTCACTAATCAAAGTCAAGGTCCTTTCAAACATCAGAACGATTTTATTTTGTTTGCAGGTTTTTCTTTAAAACTTTTATGCAAGAAAAGTCTTTCTCTTCTAGAGATGTAAACTGTGGGAAATGTTAAGATACAGTCAGCACTTGTAACTTGGGTTTGTATGTGTGAGCATGACAGCACTGCCACAGTTTGCTTCCCAGACTCATAGTTTTCAAATTCTTCTTAAGAATATGAAGACTTTTGTATATTGTTTGGACAAAAGTAATGAGGGTGATTCCAGCAGGGTGGGAACTGTTCTGAACTGTTTTGGCCTGGTTCTTTTTACTGATTCTAGCTACCTTCTCTGTCTGAGGTTGTGTGATTTTAGACATGCAAATGCAAGGTTTTCAGTCTGGTCATTTATGGAATTTCTTATCTTGGCTGTTTAATAACAATTGGAGTGATGGTTTGAAACGCATTAAAACGTGTCTCTTCCTTTTAAATCTGCATGAAATGAGTAAATGAGCTATGTGTATATTGGCACATGTAACTGCAAAACTGCCTTATGCAACAGATCATCATAAGTGGGAACTAAAACATTATACATATATCCATATACAGTCAAGGCGTCTGCTGCAGTCCATGTAGCCTCTGAGAGCCGATATTGAAGGTTGAAGCAAAAGTTCTTTGACAGCTATTCGAGAGTCCAAATCAGAGTTCAGGAAAGCTGTGTTGACTGCTGTGAGTTTGGATCACTAAATCCTAATGTGTAAATTGTATTTAGTATTAGACTATTTCATATAGTTGGAAAAATGGAATAGTTTGGTGCTTAGATCCCTTGCCAGGATCTGCCAGCATGAGGGCTTCATTGCAGGGCTGATGCAGGTTGCCTGGGCTGAAAGCTTTGTAGTTTTACAGTTTTATCACTGGCTCTAAACAAAGATAATGCCTGTCTCACTTATCCTCATACCTTCATATGTTCTACACTAGTGGTCTTTCGTGAATAGGTGAGCAATTTTATAAGAGGAAGAGTTCAGAGTATTTTCTGTATTCTGGGCAAATGCTGAAATAAATAAAGCTGCTGAAGAAATGGTGTCTGACTGCAAGGAGGCATTTCAGAAGGCTTCACTGTTTTGTAGTACGATTATGATCCTTCTGTGGTAAATTTAACCTTGCCAAGTGAATTAGCTGGAACATGCCAGTCATGTTTTTCAGCCACACAGGTGCTGCCCTATGTAGTGTTGTTTTTTGTTTCTTGCCATCAGCAACTTAATCAGCGATGACATCCCTTTTCCCCTATTCCCTGAATCTCTTGCTATGTGCTTGTGTTTGTATTAGTTCTTTGGGAAAGGTGCCATAAAGTTGCACTGAAAGATACTGAATTCTGCCAAGTAATTCCTACTGATTAATGATAAACTGTCGCAAGCTATTTTAGGTTTTTCCATTTGTTTAGTCTCATGCTGCTTCAAAGCTGCCATATAGGTATCTTGAGGATTTTCTCCTTCCCATTAGGCCTTCGGAGCAAGCTGAACAGCTTCAATTATTTCCTTGAAAAATGTAGATCAGACGGGTGGTATAACTGATGCTCTCGGAGGAGACTTTACAGGCTCTGTACATATAGGTTTGTTAGGACGGAGATGTGCGTGCTGATGGTTTTTATGGTTCACCATTCCCAACCCATTAGCCTGCGTTCTGCTGAGAGCTGAGCTGCTTTTTTTTTTTTGCTGGTGAGCCTGTATCCTGCAGAAGGTAAGGCTGCTGATGGAGCTGTGCCTTCAGCACGTCAAGCACCCTCCTCGTCCTCTGGGTGTTGCTGAAAATCTGTCTGAAAAGAGGTTTCTCCAGGGATGCACTGTGTTCTGCCGTGCCTGTGGTATTGATGCCTTCTCCACAGGTTCCGTCGTCACAGTGAAACATACAGGAACGTCTAAATATTCTGGACACTTTATGTAATACCTTCTTTGAGAGGCAAAGCAATATTTTCTTCCTCCAGCCATCCACTCCCTGGCTCAGTGGTGGGGAATTTATCAGGCTTGAGTTTCTCAGCATCATGTCCTTCCCGGCGGGTGCACTGAGAGGTTGGATGAGTGCTGCAGTCCTGCCTGGGCTTTTTCTGCCTGGTCTGAAGGCGCCTTTTCCTCACACATCCTCTGGGAGAGCTGCTTGCTGGTCGGGGACGGTCAGTTTGTCAGTTCATATTTCTGTGCTTGCTATTGGCTCGGATCAAGAGCCAACTAATTCGATGGGGCGCTGAAGGAGAGACATTGTGTCCTGGGATTTTTGTTATCTTGTGCTCCAGCAGAAGGTAGCCGCTGTCTCCCTGCCAGGGCAGAGCGGCTGGCGTTGCGGTGACCACATTTGGAGGCTGTATTTCAGAAGTTTCTCTCTTGTCCTCTTGTGTTACATCTTGGGAATACTGAGGTACTATGGTAACTTTCAAATATTTAGCTGTTGCAAAGTAAGGTATTTGACTTAGACTGTTTTTCCAGGTACTTAACCTACTCTTAGCAAATGAAGTCAGAGTATCATCGCAGTCGCTTTGACTGTCCCCCTCCTCAATTGGGCTGTAGGGCTTCCCTGAGTCTGTGCCTTGATTCTGTGGAAGAACGTCATGATAAAAGATAGCCAGTGATGGAGAACTTACCTCAGACCTTGTCAATTATTCTGATAAGGAAGAAAAACAACGCTTTTATTTCTTGACTGATTTTCACTACTTTAAGTTCCAGCCATGGGTTTTTATTATGTTTTATGGACTTGTGCTTACATCAATTTCAGGAGCTTCAATTATGCAGTGACATAATTACTGGAAGGCAAAAAAAAAAAAATGATGATACGATGATTACAGCAATATTTTTCAAGCTTGTCAGGGAGGGAAGCAGCGTGTCAGTATAAAGGATAAACCCAACCCATCTTTCCTTGCAGCCTCTTTTTGCTCTTTTACCTTCTGCTTAATTGCCAGGTAGAATTTGTTCAATTTCAGATAGCTGTTTTGGTTTTTCTTGCGAGATGTAATTTCTTTGGTAGAAGGAAATCGCATAATAAGACACTTGATATCACTTGGGGCTTGGATTCCTGGCCCAATCTCTGGTGCTTTTAGAATAGTGGTTTATAGCATGGAATGTTTTTCATGACAACCGTCTCACGCTTTGCATGCTATGGCTGAAACTTCAGAGTCCTACTCTGAAAACAGTACTCACAAGGACTTTATGCTGCATATTTGACTTGTGCTGCTCAAGGTTATCTGAGAGGATCTTTGGGGTTCAACCCCTTATCTACAGGAGAGAGCTCTGGTTCTGCATCTTCTTGCAGCAATGCTATATTCAAATGATAATGTATGCTATATATATACACATATATATATAGATAAAATAATGTGTCTTAAATAATAGCATAATAATAATAATTTCTTCACCTGCTGTTTGGTCTGGTCAGGAGGCCTTCTTGGTCTGTTGTTTACATACAGTGTGTGCTGCTGGATGATAGGTCCAGCATTTCGGTCACAAAGTGCCCAAAATGTCAGCAGTAGTCATTTTTATGAGAACACGTTCTGTTCAGCAGAGGTGTCAGACACAATACTACGCAGCAGCAGATCTTAGTACTGCCTCTTTCAGAGCTGTAAATCAGATAAATATTTAAACACCTTTTGTACAGAAGATGTAAGCTGCAATTCACTTCTCCCAGCTGTGACTGTTGTTGGCATAACTACAAAAAAACACACAGAGTAGGAACAATTTGATTCAAACGCATCACGAATACCATCGTGTATAGTTTGAACAGAGCTACGTATCCTGGCAAGCCACTGCTCCAACTGTTGGTGTGAACCCCTGAACCACTGGCTGGCCAGAGGGGATGCTGGCTTTGAGTTTGCCCCAGTGAATAATGATTCCTTTCCACCAAATTCTTCTGAGAGTCAGTTTCTTCTCAAAATCTCCCAGCTAATGTAAGGATAACAGTAACGCAGGAGGAGATAGGGTTCTTACAGGGTTATCACAGCAGTACTGTTTAAGTCTGACAATCAAGAATGTTGTTTGGAAACATTACATTCATAATAGTAATTATTTATTAAAAAAAAAAGTTCTGGAGAAGCCATTATTGAAATAGTAAGTGTTTTGGCATGTTAAAAGCGTTCAAGTGGAATTCATGATATCCAGGAGTAAAGTGGGAAGCCTGGGAAGCCAGCTAGGAAGGTGTCCAGAAAAGCAGAGCTGTAGCAGATGTGAGGGTTTGATGGATGCTGTAGGGAGGAAGGGCAGCTGGTGTTTTGTTTTGCTACAGACTTTGTAGAGAGGGCTGTGAGCTGCACACGAGTGTGTACACCCCCTCTCCATCTCAGAAAATCCCCAGACACAAATAGGCAGGAGCTGGAGAAGCCTCACTACGTGCATACTTTCTGACAGTGCCATTCTTTGGGTGACCACACGTTGTTCCACGATGCGGGGCCTGGTGGGCCTTCACTGTTTGGGCTGGGTGTGGGATAGTGACTGTAGGCTGATAGCAAAAATACCCTGAGAACATAAGAAAAGTTGCTCAGTGAGAGATACGTGGCATGAAATTTCTTCTGGATGTTGCTTTCATGACTTCTTAATCAAATATCACTTGAATTAATTAATGTTTTTAAATAGAAAGACCTGGCATGCTTTTTATGAAAAGTAATGAAATAAGAAGAATGTTTCTGAACAGTGTAGTGTCCTTCTAATCCTTCCTCCTTCTGTGCTGGATGAGAGTGACATTAGATGGCAGAGTGTTTAGGTAGGGAGGAAGGCAAGTGTCTTATCATTGACTGCATCCTCCCTTAATGGCACAGACTTACATCATGGTTTGGCTGCCCAGATGCAAAGTGCTACCTTTAGTGAACCATCAAGCACTGAATAATAATCCATCTCCCATGCAGCTGGTTGTTAAATCCCCAGTGGAATACCAGCAGAGAAGCCCCTAGTGATGGGGTGACTTCACGCTGAATGGCACCACTAAATTCATTGTGTTCCTGAAGGAGCTGTGTCTTGAATGGAAGTGCTCGTGAGGGCCTCTGATCCTACTTTAGAATAGGACTCCAGCCAACGTTTAATACCTAATCTCTTTTACTGCTCATTTTTCTCCTTGGTCACATGAATATAACCTAGTACAGCAAATTGTTTCCTTTAACAACTAACTTTTCATCAAATGATTGTTTGAAACACTGTTCTTCCAAGTCTTCTGTAAATATGCACACATCACTGTAGATTATTCTTAATCCAATCTCTTATATAACCACTATCATTTTGGACTTTTCTTCGTCCTTACTTCCTGTGGAATTAGTATTTCTTAGAACCGTTTGCTTTTTGCCAGTTTGGAGACACATTTGATGATATCGCATGAGTGTTTGGAGCCTGCACCTTCTGAAGGAGGGTCAGATACCTGTTGTTGTGATGGTGTTGGACTGGGGAATGTAACGCACGTTAAACTCACACAACTTTTTAACAAATGCTCCTTGAAAGACCATCCAGATTTTCAGTAGTCTGGGCTTCTTTCAGATCCACACAGTTGGACATAAGTTTAAATAAAGTGCACTGATGATAAAGGTCCTCTCAGGCCTAAAGGAATATTATACTGTGCAGAAAGGGCCAAGTGAGTTTGGTTAATTTTTAAGAAGATTGCACCCTTGATTTAATTTGAGATCTGGAGAAATGAAGAGCTAACATGACACCAAAGAGCTGTTAATCGTGAACATCCCTAGATGTTTTGGATAGTATCCTGGGTTCTGAAGAGAAGTGCTGCATATCTGTGGCATGTTTGTTCATGCTATCGGCTGGCAGTGATTGGCTGCAGTATTTGCATGTGGTCAAAGCTGCTAAGCTGGCTCATTAAGTCTTTCTGTTATTTCCTTAACTCATGTTTATTTTTCTTAAAACCATAAATCAGAGGGACAGGGAATCTGAAATAGAGGTCATTTATGTAAATGAAGGATTGCAGCAGCTGGTGGTGTGGGGGTGAGAGGGTTTTCTGTTACAGGTTCTATGGGGCAAGATGTGGAACCTCATTAATAAACAGCTGGTTCTTGAAGATAAGGAAGATATTTATCATTAGTGATGAAATGCCTTAAATTTGTGGGCAGAAGGTAATTTGTAACTCAGAAAAGTTGTTGCCAGCCTAGTAGGTAGGTATAGAACCATCCTGTTGCTAGCTGCCAAGTGCTGGGATGGCTGAGCCTTCTCCCCGACACCAATCCCATGTTTGTGTCTAGAGAAGGCAAAGCCCTGCCAGGCTGGGGCCTCCCATTGTACTTCCATGGCATCATTTGCTGTGGGGGGGGGAGGGGGTGATTCCCTTCTGCTCAATCTTTGAAGCAAGTGCTAGGCAAATCACAAGAACTGGGAACGAATCTATTCTAGGTGTAGTCCTACAATGGAAGGTGCCCATTGTGCTGTACGCATCAACAGCAGTTTTCTTAACGCTGCCAACGTAAGAAATCTTACTTCAACTGCTGCCTGATATTATCCTTAACCTGATTAACATACAAATCAATGCTCTGGAATCACTATGTGTGGCAGCATCTCTTTCTGCAACATCTTGAAGAACTGCAAGTGATTCTTTTAAAATGAAGCTTCTTATTTAAGAGCTGTCAGTCATAAGACTGGAAGGTAAATTAAAATTCTTCCTGATTATCTTTTCCAACAGATTCCTCACTGCTTCAGTAGTTGTGCACTTGACATCATTTCTCAGCATGTGCTTGCTGATAAGACAACTGGTGTTCGCAGTTTTGAAGGTCCCAGATTCTATCTGCACTATCCAGTTTTTGTCCCAGTCTCAACTACATGGAAAATCTTTTAAAAAGATTGGTAATGACTTGAGGAAGTTAGTGCAGGGCAGACTGCTGATCTACTAAGTATGCTGCAAATGGCATTGCTTATTATTTTTATCGTTGTTTCTATTGGCTTTTTTTTGTTTTCTACAAGTCAGGCAATAACTGGTTCGTAAAAATAGGTCTACGTCTTTTGTGATCTTGTAAGTTATTTATTTTAAGCTCTCCAGTATGCTGAACATTCATCCATATTCAGTTGTGTTATTTTCTGGGGAAGGAGTATTTCTTTCTTTTTACTGTTGTCTAAGTTATTTTAAAACAGAAAGCAGTGCCAAAATACATATTTCTTAATTGTTGAGCAGCTTTGGAAGTGTGAAAAGGAAGACTTGGCACAATGTAGTGTACACAGTACACAATGCGTGTGTATTTTGGTTGTGAAAAGTGACTGGTGAAAAATTCCCCAGGCATCATTCTGTGTTTGTCTGAAAAACATCCTCTTCTGGGTTTCTGCATGAAGGCGTATATCCTGTATGGTGCTTGTTGGTGCTTGGAAATCCCAACTGCTTTGGCTAATTACCTGGCAGTTAGGGCATCCTCCTGGTTTTGTTCTCCTTGTTTTTTTACTTGTTGCTGGAATGAGCGTTGACCACTGTTGTTTGTATGCTATATTTAGGTTGGATATCAGGAAAAACTTCTTTACACAAAGAGTTGTTAAGCACTGGAATAGGCTCCCCAGGGAGGTGGTTGAGTCACCATCCTTGGTTGTGTTTAAAAACCGTCTAGATGTGGTACCCCAGGGACATGATTTAGTGGTGGGGTGTTAGAGTAGTAAGGTTTTGTTGAGGTTGGACTTGATGATCTTGATGATGAAGGTCTTTTCTGGATGTGGTGCTCAAGGACATGATTTAGCGGAGGGTTGTTGAATTAGGGTAGTATGGCTAGGTTTGAAGTTGGACTTGATCATCTTGAAGGTCTTTTCCAACCTGAGCAGTTCTATGATTTTATGTGAAAATTGGCATCTCTTTTACTGAGGCCTCCAGCTCCCTCATGGGAGGGATATATATATATATGTATATCTCTGTGGTCTGTGCTGAGCCATGCAGGGATACCCAAGTTTAACAGAGAGCCATTAGTTCAGTCTGGTTTAGTTCAGTAGCTATGCTTCATGCACAGAGCCATGTTTTGACAGCATTGACGTTACGTTATCTACTCTTAGAACTGTTTATTCTTTTTACTTTTCTGCACAGTTGTTGAGCTATGGGTGTAATATGTTTATCAGCTTAGATTCGTGTCTTGGAAACTTGGTTTACCTCCTTATGTAATAGTTTATCACTAATGCATGGTAACGTTTCCTGGCAGGATATGCATTGTTAAAGTTTATTAGTAGAAGGGGGAAAAAAATCACAGGAGCGGATGGCTACCCTCTTGTAAGGTTCAAAAGTTTGTGAGGCAAAGGGAAAATGTTCTTCATGGCACTTGACATCATTTTAGTCCCACTGTGCTACTTTCCCATGGGTGACTCCTATCAGTGACTAAGATATAACGGAGCCCAACGACTAGGTGTGGTGGCAGCTGTAACTGTCAGATGGAGGAAAGGCTGGGAGGGGAAAGCTGGCCTTGTCAGGGCAGTGTCTCCATCTATACAGTAATTTCCTATGAGCTGACTGAGACCTTGGGCGGTCTTTTTGCTGCTGTTCACAAAACCATGAGCATGCATCAAAACTCTTTTTTTTTTTTTTTTTTTACCCAATTATCTTTTGATCACTGAAAGAGTCTGCGTTGTCCGGTAGTCAGTTTTAGCTGTCTGCCCTTCTGTTCCAGCAAAGCCACTTATGTGAGTTCACAAGTGAGTGGCACATCACTGCAGCAGCCAACTTTATTGACATGGGAATGGACCTGAGGCCTGAGGGTTGGCTTTGGGAGGTAAGCTGCTGTGATCATAAATAAACTTATCCTGTACTTCAGAGCTCCAGTTTCCAAGCATTAATTTCTTTTAAGTGCTTTGTGAAAGCAGAAAGAAAAATAATCTGCAGTTAAACTAATTTCTTCTAACAATGTATAATGTGTTCTGAGGATCAGCGCTTGAGCGAAGGGCGTTGTCCAAAATGACAGACAACAAAATACACATAACTGTGCAGTGCTGTTAGGAAATGGAGCTCCCAACCTTATCACCCTCTGATTAAACACTGTGGTTTTACCCGCCAGGGATCCATTACTTTAGAAAGCCGTAAGTATATGTCAAATACTCTTCATTCGGAAATTTCACATCCTGTTCCTTTTGTCTTCGTAGACTTGCCTCAACACCTCTGTTGCACAGCAGGCTGGGATTGCTCCTTCCTATCCCACCTCAGGGATTAAATGTCATGCGTTGTACCTTTCCTCAGCTTTAACTTTGTATAAAATCAGTAAGCTTGGAAAAGATCACTAAGATCACCAAGTCCAACCACCAACTAACTCATCCCCACCATACCCACTAACCGTGTCCCTCAATGCCACATCTCCACAGTTCTTGAAGACCTCCAGTGATGTGACTCCACCACCTCCCTGGGTGGCCAGTTCCAACATATCACTCCTCTTTTTGAGAAGAAGTTTCTCCTAATATCCAACAGAAATAGCTGTATGCATGGAGAATCTGTGTCACTTGAGTGACAAGGATGAGAACAATCCTTTGGCTCTGCTAAGCAGCTCTGTGCCTGTTTGTCTGTTAAAGAAACTCCCTTCCCTTCGTAGATGCGGTGTGAAGGAGGTGTAGACAACGATTCCTAAGTCCTGTCTACCAAGAAAGCTTGGGAAATGTTCTTAGGTTAGATTGCATCAGCCATTTTTTAGGGTCAAGCTAAGGCATTGAAACAGGTTGCCCAGAGAGGTGTTGGAATTGCCGTCCCTGGAGGTATTAAGGATACGTAGAGATGTGGCACATGGTTGGTGGGGATGGCCTGGGTTGGACTTGATGATCTTGGTGATCTTTTCCAACCTTAATTATTCTGTGATTCTTGCTGCATTCGTGGCTAGACATTTCATGTATAGTATAGGATTATGATATTAAAAAAAGCAATGAAAAACATCAACATGGGGTTTCAAATTTGCCATGTGTGTTATTTATTAATTGCTGCTACCTTTTTAAATTTAATTAATTTAAATGCCTGCTCTGAAATGAAAAATAATGTAGGATTTTCATCAACTCCATTGTTTCCTGGGACATGGCCAGGGTAGTTTTATTTATTTCTTTAGCCACATGCAGATAAACTTTTCTTCAAGATAAAAAGATGAAAGCCCTCTTCCCCAAACACCATTAATTACTGTGATACATAGTTGTGAAAAAGTTATGCCCCAAACCAGTGAGATCTTCCCACCCCACACCTCCCAGTATTCTCACTGTGCAGAAGTAAATGCAGAATAACTGAATGAGTTTAAAATGAGAAAGTTCAGTTCATGTCTCTTTGTTAAAAGGTAATGAATACAAACAAGAATTTTTTTGAAGAAAATCACTGAGGAATGTTTAAATCATGCCCTACTACATTATGCATGAAAGTATATGTACGCTTCTGTAAGAGCTGTAGTTACAGTTGGGCTTAGTCAACCTTTCTGTGTTACAAGCTTAGAAAATTGAATGCAACTCTACTGTAAAACTTGGTCTGGGCAGAAAACTGACTGTAGAGGTTTGTTTAGAAGCCAATGCTGTGTGGACAAAATTTGGTGAGTCTGTTTAGTGATTTTTTCCAAATTATGCACACTGAAGTGGTTTCATATCACTTTGAACCCATGGAAGGACTTAACTAAATAATTTTCTTCTAGAATGCAGTTTTGTAACTTAGGATTCAGGATAAAAACTTGACGCGTATCCCGAGGGTAGCAAACAAGAGGATATGTTTAAACTTTTGCAGTTTCTTTGGAAAAGCTTATGCTCACTGGAAGTGAATACTTCTAGAACCCAGTCAATCATACAAGTGCATGTGACTGTTCCAGTGTGATCGATGGGGAAACCTCATCTTAAGCAGCTGTTGGCATGATCCACAGGAATGAGCCACTCCCTCTGGGGGTCAAGAGTACAGCAGTACCTATGTGGCAATTTCTGACTGTGTGAGAGGAACAAGAGTGGTGTAAATTCCCAAGAAACACATAGGTCCTTGAACTGTAGCCTACGAAGTTTCCGGTTAATATGCCTGAGTAACTGAGACTTCTAAAAGTTCTGTATTTTATTATTAAATGAAAATGAGACGTATTACTTCTTGTATTGGAGGACTGTAGCATGCTTGTTTCGCTGTGCCACTGTTGCAATATCCATATGTTTCATATGACATGATGGAAAATATTTATACAGGTGAGAACAGTGTCTAACTACGTACAGATTTGTATATTAATTTACTTCAACCCCTACTTTCAAATAGCCGTAGCAAATTTCTGTTTTCCTTTCAGAGATCTGGTGGATTCTGAGGGCTGGTAGGTTTTGCTGTCTGATTGGTTTATGACATTGACAGTTTTGAAGCTATTGATGTTGAAATTCTGTCTTTCAGTTATAAATTCATAACTTGATGGGAGCAGTTCCTAAAGTCATGGGTAAAATAAGAGATATACACTTAAATGTGTAAGGATTGAAACTGGTTTTCATCTAGGTTTTGAAGTATCGGCTTTATTTTTAACTTGCCTAAAGTAGGGCCTTGAACAACACAAGTATACAGACTGCACTGGGCAAGGAAAGCAAAATTCTTTTAAGACATCATAAAAACCATTTATACGGTAAAGTTTGGGTAGAACATTTTAATTGCACTTGTAGGACTGCGCATAAAGCAGTGAAAGAACTTCTGGGAGGTTTTAAGGCAACTTTACAAAGTGGTCAAATTAGGAAGAAAATTATGAGCTAAGAACTGAATAGCTCGCTTAGTTTTATTGTGGTGGAGTCCCATTAAGTTTTTACAAGGAAGCAGGTTTGATCATGCACTTGGTTTGAAGTCAAGTTTGCGTTGTGTGTAGTCTTTGCTCTTCAGAAGCCCTTCTTAATTGGTTTGAAGGTGCTTCTTGAGGGGAAGATGCCTTTGTTGGAGGTGATGGCTGTGTCTGCCTGTGGCAAGCTGCACAGGTGCTGTAATGCAGAGCGGGGAGCCGTGGTGTGAGCCGGTAGGTCATCGATAACCTCTGTGTGCTTAACAGGACAAATCCTTCCGTTTCATTGTTCCACTGCAAGCAGACGCTTATCTCAGGATGTTTTCGGACTTGTATCCCTTTTGATTTGTTTTGGATCATGGACTGCAAAAGCCATTTAATCATCTGCAAAGTGCAGGAAGAGCATTAACTGCAGAAAGTGGCCGGAAATGGGAGTGAGGGTTTGGGGCGTGCTGCCCCAGCAGCGTGCCCTGGGAGCCATGGTGCCACCCAATGGTGTCTTTGTCACAGAGCATGCAGTGAGCCTTCCCTGGCTTGGTAGAATTCCTTAAGCAAGAATTGTTAATGTGCAACCTCTTGGTGTCATCTGTCCTTTGGCCCTCATGTAGACTGGCTGAGGAGGTGCAAGCAGGGACTTTGGGTCCCAAATGGAGAATAGGGTTTGGGATTTGAGTCCCCAGCAGCCCCAAAACAAACTGCAGTGTGAAGAGTTCCCTTCCTCAGATAATGCTGTGATTGACAAAATAACCAATTAGCTTGCCAGGCAAATAGCTGCTTCATAGGATCACAGAATCATCTAGATTGCAAAAGACCTTCCAAATCATCAAGTCCAACTTTCAAAACAAGGCAGAGAATTCAAGGAGGTATTTAAAAACAAACAAACAAACAAAGGAAGTGAAGGAATTAATGTTTTACTTAAGAGAGCATTAACTTGCTTTTCATGTCTCCTTAGCTTTCCTAATAGCTTAGATGCTTTGGGTACTAATAGTCTTTGATGGAATATCATCTATGGATAGAATAAAAGCAGCAAGTAGGAAGTTTCGCCTTTTCAGAGCCAGCAAATACACTGGAGTTGCTGGTGAGAAAGCAAACGAAAGGAGTTTCCTAAAGCTGTGAGCTGCCTGGATAGGAACGGGAAACTTTCTCCTTCCTTTCCTGTACTATCAGCTTAAGATGAATGGTGAGTCATTGTTAGCTAAACATCGTATTTCATTATTGGAGAACTGTCAGAAGATATGATTAACAATCCACAGTGTTTGGATTCATTGTGATAAAAGTAATCATAACAAAGGACTTAAGTGCCTAGCTTGGCACTGAGGGGAAAATCCTCTTATCTTAGAGGTGTATGTATATAGAAGGGCAACTTTTTTTCTTTTTACAACATAAATATAAACTCACTTGGTGAGTTGCAGGCTCATGGTACTGTTTCTAGAGGCTGCTTTCCAGGCTTTCTTGCACTGAAGTGGAGATTTAGTCCTGTCTTCTGTGGAGTTTCAAGAATATACCCCCTGAAACCTCTTAAGTTACATGACAGAAGTTGGTATGGAAACAGCTTATTTAAATGATGCATAAATAATAGTGATGGACACAATTTTACTTTCTCCCTAGTTTTATAGAATCATGGAATCATTAAGGTTGGAAAAGACCTCTAGGATATCAGATCCAACGGCCAACCCATTCCCACCGTGCGCACTGACCACGTCCCTCAGTGCTGCAATTCCACAGTTCTTGAACACCTCCAGGGACAGTGACTCCCCATCTCCCTGTGCAGCCTATGCCAGTGCCTCACGACCCTTTCTGAGAAGATTTTTTTCCTAATATCCAACCCGAACCTCCCCTGGTGCAACTTAAGACCACTGCCTCTCATCCTATCACTAGTTACCTGGGAGAAGAGGCTGACCTCTACTTCACCACAACCTCCGTTCAGTAAAGAAGCCTTTATGGAAAGGTATAACTTTTTTCTGGGTGCAGATCTTTGAGTTTTTCTTTTTTAATTTCTTTTTATTAGTTGCTTAAAAAAATATATAATTTACACATTTATTATATTGCAGTTTGCCTGTGTGGATAATCTTGAAATAATTTCTTCCAAGTAAGGAAAGATGCCATCCTATAATGACTTTTACTAAGAGGGGAAAATTGATCTAGTGAAGGTTGCATTGAGTTCAGCAGATCTGGATGAAGTAGCTTCGAATTGACCAGGCTTATTTAACTGGTGTGGTGGCAGACAATGTCATTGCCTCTCTTAGTCTGTGGAATGAAAGAGGCTCCCTCCTTTCTAGTAGAGAAGATTGGCATGCTGTAATATTTAGAAAGGAACGCTCACAGGTAGCACAGCCCAGATGCACTGTTTGGGCTGGCTACCTTGCTGAGGTTGGATCTGATATCCTTGTTCCGTGATTTCCAGTGTTGAAGTGAGAGCTCTTGTTGGATGACTAACACATTTCAACACCGGTAAGCTCTTTTGAAGACCAAGTGCTCTTAATATATTAAATATTTTATTAATGACATAAGCAGGTGTCAAGGCTCGTTCACAGTCACATGTTATTGAGCTGTGCTTCTGAATTTGGTCATTCTCAGATTTGTTTTGCAGGAGTGTGGAGTGGGGTTAACACTTGACACTGCAGAGGCTGTGGCTTTTTGCCCACGTGGCCTGTTAGCAACTTGGCTTTGTACCTTTTAACACAACCAAGCACATAATTCTTCTTGTCTTTCTACTTTCCATTGCATTTCATTGCAGTGTTCACTGTGCATTTTGAAGAGGAATGGAAGTGTGTTCAGGATGTTAAGAGGACTACGTTGCACAGTGGGCACTGATTCTTTCTATTTGAGGTAAATCTCTTCCAGTGACTGTAGCTAGGCAGCTCGTCAACACTTCTACATAGCCTGTGAGGTTTGGGTTGTGACGTAATGCAGCCGTGCATCTCTTACTGGAAAGCAAGGTTTATCTGGAGGGAAAGATTCCCGGCCAGTTGTAGGGCGGAGGTTTGGGTTGTCAGAAGGGAGGAGCTGGCTTCTGCGTGGCTGTCTGAGCTGCATCTTGTGGTGGGCTTCATCGTGCTGAGCCAAAAGATAAAATAGACAAAACTGAATATAGATCAGTGGATTAATCATTTCTGGGAACGGCTGTGGTATTAGAATTTGGAAGCTTAGTTCAGAGATTTGCCAAGTTAGCCGGTGATGGCCACTGGAAGAAGAGTTTGCTCAGGAGGAATGAGTTATAAAGTAATTCAGGACTTTCTTAAAAATAATAATAAAAAATCTAGCACTTTAGTAACCGAGGTAATGGCTTTGTGCTGCCATCGTCACTGCTTAAATCTTCAGTGTTATTTTCTGTTTGCACCTGTTTTTACTGATCTCATAACTGGCCATTGTTACAGAATGAAAGTGGAATTTGGTGGACAGACCAACTTTTCCTTTTGGATGGGATGCGAAGTACCTATCGCAGTAATGTTTCTGTGCTTGTGACCATGGGCGCTGTCAGTATTTCCATTATAAATTTCTGGATTTTTTTTTAAAGGAGCTTAATACTCAGTTGTAAAAATTTGTTCTTGGCAGAAGAAGTGTATACAAGATCTCAGCTTAAATAAGGCTTTTTAATGAAGAGAGAGGAAGAGAGCCCAGGCTCCTCCGTAAGTTGAAGTTACAGAAGAGAAACACGCTGAAATATCTCGTTAGAGACAAACGTGGAACTGAAACCCTCCTGTGTTAGCTTTTTGCCCCGTGTTCGGTTTTAATTTGAATTATAACTTTTGGTTCATTCTGTGGAAAGGTTTTGGTGGAACAGCATCCATTGCCAGGCAGGAAAAACACAGCAGAAGGTGTCTGGCATTAAAGAGCCGTGAGCTCCGTGGCGACTTCTGAGTGCTCGCTGCAGGGTTTGCTGTTGGCAAAGGTGGGATGGGGTGTACCGTGCTCATGGTGGGGGGAAACCTTATTCTGAAGGAAAGGAGCAAGAATGTGCTGTTCCTATTGGCTGACTTTTCCAGTGCTGCGGGAGATGCTCTGAGACCAAGCTTAATCAATGTATATTTTCGCTGGGTTAAATAAACCTGAATACTGACGTCATGAAAATAAGTTGAGGAGCCTGGTGGAGGAGGCTGATGCATTTTGCCCTTCTAATAAACACTGTTTCAGAAGTTAATGAGGGATACCATATTGCTAGAGGTTTACGCAAGCAGACAGAGCTATAGACGTGTAGCTTGAAGCGCTTGCTTTGTGTTAAGATTCATCCCCAAGTAATTTGAGCAGATCAGTGTGACGCAAATGCCAGCAGTCATTTCCCTGTCGCCATCTCAGGAGGAAACCTGGTCCAACTGATTGTTTTCACCAGGCAGAGAGAAAACACTGCAGCAATACGCGTCCTCAGCAAAATGCTGAGCATCTCCCATTTGGTTCAAGAGGGATCTTTACTGCACCTTGGGCCCCCATGTGCAAATGCAAGCTCAAATGATTTCACTTTAACCCCATAAGATGGGCTCTTTTATAAGTCAATCTGTGCGTAACCTTATAGTTATCATCTATTCCCTCCAGTTAATGTTTTATCTTTAATAAAAACTTCCTAAAAGTTCTGTGCAGCAGTGTTGTCTGGCGCTGAGCACGGTGTGTCCCTGATTCAGACCGGGGCAAAAGTGCATAAGTAGAAAACAAATGCAGTCATCGAGGTATGAATTCATTTCAGATAAGTGTGGGTAACCAAATTGTCCATAACTCTTATGAATATGTGTTTGAAACTTCTGAACTTGCTACCATCAGCTGTAAATAAATTAACACAGCCCTTCCACCATGTGAGTACCTATGGTGGAAGGATGATCTGTGTAGCTGTGAGCACCTCAGTACATTCTGTGTGGTTAACAGAAAGCGAATGGGTGAGTTGGTGCTTCTGATAAACCCTAAGACAACATAATGCTCTGAACCTGGGTGATGTATTTGGGAATGTTAATCCTCCTGTTTGCACATTAACCAAATGCTGTCCCCATTTAGTGAGTGGAGAAGTATGCCCTCACTTTGTCTTGGGGCACCTGCCTGCCCAGCTGCCTTAATTTGCTTTCCCTTGACTTGTGCTTGCTTTGACACCCATGAAGCAGAGCAATCCAGGACCCCTAATCTATGAAGACTGTTTGAGTATTTATATTTGTGGCTTTACCACACACAACCTTGCAGCCACTTTGCTCTTTTCAACCTTCTTTTCACACTTGGCCTCAGCCTTCCTAGCTGTGTTAAAATAAAAAAAAAACAAATAAAGAAAAAAAAAGAAAAACCAAAAAAAAAAAAAGAAAAAGGAAAATAGAAAGAAAGATTAAAAAGAATAACAAAAAAACAAGAAAAAAATGGCAGGATTGCATTCCTTAAGCTCTACCATAAAGGACCTGTTGTGTGCCTAAGATAGAGATGGATTCTGGGGGTTTCCTGGCTCTAATAATGTTTTAGTATGAATGTGATATCATTTGAGGCTCTGGAACTGCAGCCCAGAGAGCTGTGGGTGCCCCATCCCTGGAGGTGCCCAAGGCCAGGTTGGATGGGCCCTGAGCAAACTAAGCTGGTGGGGGGCAGCCAGCCTATGGCAGGGACTGGGTCTTTGTGGGCTTTAAGGTCCCTTCCAACTCAGCCATTCTGTGATGGTAGACAAAGACTGCAGACATCTTTCTAATAAGGCATTGAAAACCCAGTTGTCTGCATGCTTGGCTGAAATGGTGTCTCAGTCAGGAAAATCAAAGAAAAGGGATCTGTAGCAGGCTTAGGTTGCATGTGGGGAAACCTTCCAGCCCAAAGCCCCATGCTGTGTATTTGCAGGAATCTCTGAGCAAAGCATGCTGCTGGCAGCTCCCTCCTCCTGCCCACAGGTGCTGTGTGCTTTGTGTTGCGGTGAGATGCTGTCGGAACTTGCTGGTATCAAGGGCGAAGGAGTGCTATTGGCTACTCTTCAGAAGTGACTTTGGGCACAGAAAGCTCTAAGCGTGAGAGGCGGCTGGGGTGCCCCTCCAGCACCTGTCAGGAAATCCTTTACCTTTACACCAAATGGTGGGGATCTACGAAGGAAGCACTGCTGTATGCGTGCAGTTTACTTTAATAGCATCGCGCTGCCTTTGGAGGTGGCTGTTGTTCTTGGCTGGAGCTGTGTTTTGATGAGATTGAAATCTGCTTTAGGAATCGCTGGAGGTGCCAGTTTCCTCGATGTGACAGAGGTTGGAAGAGTAGCATGTAGTTCTGCCAAGCTCACCTGATGGACCGGAGGCAGTGCGGCAGGATACAGGCAGTGTGCAGCTGTGCTTTGCTGCCTCGTCCTCCAAGTGCACTGATGACAATGTATGTGCAGGAATGTCTCTGCAGAAAATGAAATGAAATAAGGACGAGGCAGCCAAGCTGTTGACTGAATGCAGCCATGAAGATGAATGACAGAAGGGGCTGAGAAGCGAGGAACTATGTGAAGCACTCCTGGAGTGGGAACCTCGGTGGCACTTCAGCAATGACTTGTTTAGGTTCCTGATGCTCTTCTTTCACTGCATGAATAAATAAGCAGACCTGGGCTGATGGAACACATCAAAGGAGGCTCCCACTGGGCCATATATACTCTGAAAAGTTCCATAAATTGTTCTGTAATATGACAGTTTCCAATTACGGGTTTTCATAATAAGAGACTTATTGGCAAACAGTAATGAGAGTTAACCGTGGAAATTTCTATTGCTTTTCTTGGCCCTGGCAAACTTCCTGAACAGTGTGTGCTTTGTCCCAGGTGTACCATTCTGGGCTTTGAAAGTGTGTCAGAACATGTGTGGGGCTGAGACCCCTGGGAACTGGCACTCAGAGCCCAATCAGAAGGACTAAATAAGAAAGCGAGGGGCTTAAGGAGCAAGCTCCGACGTGTTAACTCCCTGCCGAGTTGTTTGTTTCCTGCCTCGATAACTTCAAGTGCTGATCTCCAGTGAGAGATTTTCATAGACATGTAAGGAATCATTTTTACATAATTCTGAGCAAAGCTTCCAATCTGTATGGCCTTAGGAGATATAGAGATGCAAATATCTTGGATAGCCCTCCCGGCAAGTTTCGATCAGTTAGCATTGTCAACCCACTTTCCTCATATGGGCACGTGTGGGTGCAGGCTTGTTCTGCTTGTGAAACGCTGAGTATGTCTTCAAAGAGTATTATTGTTTCCAGGAAAGATGTTTTTCATACATACTTGTATTGTGAAAGAAAAAAGAAAAGGCAGTTAATGGGTAATGCTTTGGGTTTGTGTGAGCCAGCGGTGTGGATTTGCTTGGCATCGAGGCTCTCAAATGATACGCTCGGCACAAGTAGATTCTTTTCTGATTACATGCAAGCGCAATGCAACAATCACATCTTTTTAAAGATATTGATTCATGGTATTGTTTTGAAGCTGCAGACAATCCAGAAGCCTGCCTGCTCCTCTGCACCAGCTTCATGCTGGAGGACTTTTTTGCAGTAGTTTGCAGAAAATGCAGCGATTTCAGAGAATCGTATCTGTTGAAGATGTAACCTTACGTTGCTCTCTTCCTCTAATCCAACCCTCTTGAGTGATTTATTCTAGGGACTGTGCATCATAGGCTTTGTCCTGGCACCCACTCCCGTGGCGTTGCAGCGCCTGTCCGCATTACCAGAAAAAAGATGGCTGGGAGACAGTTTCTAAAAAATAAGTTAAAGCAAAAAGAAAAGAACACACACGCAAAGAAAAGAAAACCAATTCCAGTTAGCAGAGAGGGTTTTGCTGCCAGTGTGGATGGGGCATAATTTGATTTAAATGACTTTTGAAAAACAGTTCTCAAAATTGTTCCATGCATTTTCTTCCTGGCTACTGTTGAAAATATGGAGCCGAATATTTTCTGTGATGTTTCAAACCAATATGTTCTGGCAACCTCAGAGCTGGGCCCTGTGCATTACGCTCTCGTTTCCAGTTCGCTGTGGCCTGGAGTGCACCGCACAGCTCATGAGATGCACCAAAGTGGGAGGTCTTGCGAGGAGCAGGCAATGCAGAGCCCCAAGGTACAAGGAACATTGCGCCGGGGTCCAGCAGGGCGGCTGCCAGCCCGGAGGGCCTCTTTTATGAAAAGGGTTTGCTTGTAGATGGAGGAACTGTGTGTGCATGATGGGATTTTTGAGCCTGACTGTGGGGTGAGAGTGTAGGAAAAGGTCAGTTCCTGCATGTTAAAGGTTGGATGCTGAACCGCATCTTGTGCTCCTCCCTGGGGTCAGAGTTTCTCACCAGGGAGATTTGAGAGGATGGGATAATACTGCTAAATATTCATCACTGTTTCAAATGTGACAGCATACAGCTGCCCAGGAGAGCGGTGTGTGGGCTGCCAGGTGTTTGCTGCATCACTTCTGCTACAGGGACTCCTGGGGAAAGTGTGTGGGAAGGTCAGAGCCATAGCTGTAGTCATTCTGAAAATAGAGGCTTCGTTTTCAGCCTCACACCAGATCCTGGGGGTGGTAGCTGGAGTGGCAAGAGTGGAATGAGTTTGTTGATCTGGCTATAATAACACACAGATCTTTGTAGTGCTTTGGGAGCCCAGAACAGGTTGGCTTGTCCACCATGGAGATTGCAGTGTTACACGAGCAGACCCAGGGATGCCCAGCTGCCCCGCGTCTCCTTGATGCTCATAGCCTGCATGTGTTGAAATATCACACGGCTGCTGTGAGTGCCCTCATGCCCAGAGCTGGAGGATCCGAGAATCAGGAGCGTACTGATGGAGCTGTCTGATTTACTGAGTTAAAGGAGAACCAGATGAAACGAACTCAAAGCAACGGGGTGCTGATCACAGAGCCGTATATCCTACTGCCAGGCCTGGGAGAGATGGGGAGCCCACAGGCAGGACTGGAGGCAGGAAGGACTTCAGGAGAGATGGGGGCAGAGGAGAGCGGCTCCTGCCTGGTGATAATGAGGTGTTGCTGGACCTATTTGGAAGCAGACTGGAGGTGTGGGACAAGGGCCAGGCAGTGTGAGCGTGGAGCTCTGTGAGAAATGATAGGTCAGAGACCAGATAGGGAATGGAGGTGCGTGGGGAGGAGGCAGTTCTTGTTTTGACTGTAGCATTCAGAAAGGTCAGACTTGAAAATATTCCCTTTTGATGCTTTTCCACTTGTTGCTCTGGTTGTTTGTGCAAGGGGTAGGAGAAGGACTTGGAGGGGACGTGCTATAACCTGTGATGTTTAAGTACAGACTGAAGCAGAGAGAAGATGAAAGAACAGCTCAAAAGTGATGGAAACAGGGTAAAGTAGTGAGAAAAGGTGACTACTTGGCAATTACTTCTTGTTTTTCTGCAGTTAATTCTGTTACTTGGGCCATCGTTCCCCTCCCTGTGGCCAAACTCATTGCTTATTTCAGGCAGAACTGACAACTACTTGGGGTGCTGGAGGCAGCATGGAGATTCCCCATGGCATTCACTTCACTGCAGGCTGCTCTGAGAGGAGAGGATGCAGGATGCTGGTGAGGGCAGGGCAGGAGAGGGCTTTAGGGATTCGCTAGGTTTGATGAATGTATTGCAGATTTGCCTCTCTATTTTGTTTTGAAAACGCGTGCGTTAGATTTCATTTGTTTCTCTCCCACCTCTCGCTTCCTGCAGTGAAGAGCTCTGAAAACACTCAGCAATTAATCGTGCTGCCTCCCCTGCACAGCTGGGTGCTTCTCTGGAGCCTTTGCCGACTCGTGGACTTTACTCCTTGGAATCTGCAGGATGGCTTTCTTGCAACTGTGTGACACCTGGGAACAGCAGAACCCACTGGGGAGCAAGCAGCCTTTGCTAGTCAGGAGGAGAGATTCTGGTTTGGATGTTTGTCCAATTATTGCGTCCAGTGTGATGTGTCTGGAATGTAAACTATAACGTGCTGTATAATATAAAATAGCGATCCTGCTGGCTGTTAGCAAGTGTTTCCAGTGACTTAGAATTTAAGATTGCTTAAAAAAAGCAAACACAACACACACACACAAAAACAAAACACAGAAGAGCAACCTTAACGCTAACGCTAGTTATTTTAAAAGCAACACCATAACAGCTCCCACGGAGACTGCTCATCTGTACTGAGTTGTCATCTTTGCCAGAACATTTGGTGTATGTGAGATTGCAAAGAGAAGGGAAAGTGCCTGGGACAGGTGGTTTTTCTCTTATTGGAAGTACCATCCTTTCTTTAGCCAAGGAGCAGCTCGAGCAGGCCAGCCTGTGTTTGGTTGCTCTTTTCAGAGAAGCAAAGCTCCTCCTTGTTAATATTTATGGTAGCTTGGCTCTAGCATGTATGTATGAGCTGTGACAGCATCCTCATGCTAGCCAGGCTCGCTCCTACTCCCTCGTGAGTGAACATGAGGGAACCAGGTTTAAGTGAAGCCTGTTTAATATGGCAAAAGCTGGGAGACTAATAGATGCAGGTGTTCACAGTATTGGTATGAAATGTGTTGTTTGTGTTAGTGTTGTGGTAGCAACGGTCTTTTTAAGGCTGAGATGGTAATTTAGTCTAAAGTCCCTGTTTTCATCTGTCTTCCTTCCTTTTGAAATAACCCCTTTTAACCTGTTTCTCTTTTTCAAACTTATTGCTTAACTGAGCTCAGAACCAGAGAGGACCAATGGCTCTGCCCTAAACTTTGTCTCTCTACCATAACTTGTCCACAGCTAGAGCAGAACTTGTGTTTGAGCAATGTATTTTTTGGAAGGAAGGCATCTTACCTTGATTTGCAGGTCTCAGGAGATAGGCTTGGGCCAAAGACCTTATTTCCTTAGAGCTGTTCCTGTGTTCTGTGCTCCCTGTTCCTTTGCTCCGTGTCCTCTGTCCTTCGCTTCCACGTGCTGATGAACTGACTGCACCTTTCTGCAGCAGCTTGAAGAGCCCCTTTGGAACTCACTGAAGGCAGTTACCACAAGTGACCCGTCACTTCAGTCTTGCACATTCTGGGATTTATGAGGTGCTTTGTCAGGTTCTCACTGACTTGAGGCGAAGGGCTGCTGTACTCTATCATCTCTGACTTTTCCACTGTATCAGTATGAGAATACGGACTGCACAAGCCTGCTGTCTCCCACTGATGAGATGTTACAAAGCTAAAATTGCTTTTACAGTTTGTAGCAGAAGGGATCCCAGTGCTGACATTTGTGTTAGAAATCTTCCACATGCTTTCCAGTCAGCAACTTCCAAGGCAGACCCATTCACAGGCATGCACTATGTACTCTTAGATATTTGAGTTTACTTTTGGCTACTCCCAAACGTTCTGAATTCAGATCAGCCTTGTTCACCAATTGGACTTGACTGCTCTGCAAGTCTTTGTCATCCGCAAGTTTTATTACCAGTGACTTAATAAGTAGTTTCAGAGTATTGTGAATGCTTGGCCAACTGCAGACCTCCGTGGAATCCCACCAGAAACCTAATTCTCGATGGATTGTTTTGTATTCTTGTGGGTTTCCTACAGCCTGTTCGCAGCAGGACCTCCTTTGGGGACTTTGGTGAATTCTGGAGCAGCAGAAGGCTCCTCCCCGGGTGTCTGGCTGACTGAGTTTGACTAATACGATAAATGTCATGAGCGTACTCCTTCATTGTCAAATCTAAACACATTTAAACACTTTTTTTTTTTTTTTAAGAATGAGTCATGTTCTATTTGTTGGTTCTTTCTAAGTGAAAGCAAATGCTGTCTTTGAAACTTTTAATCAGTTCTGCTGTGGGAAAGGACAGCAATTTTGAAAACCGAGCCCAATTAGTGAGATGTTTAAAGCACATTTTAAGATGCTCTCTGCTAGAAGTGACACTGATATCTCAGCGTGGTGGAGAAGTCTGACCTGAAGAATCTCAGGAAGAGTGTGTTCTACTGGAAATGCCTAAACTTTAATATCTTAGTCCCTCTTTTTAATGCAAACATACTGAGATGAATTTCACTCTTTTTGAACCCCTGTCCAAAATACTCGTAGTGAGGATACTCTGCCCAGGGAGCTGGTGGAGTCACCAGCCCTGGAGGTGTTCAAGAACCGTGGGGATGTGGCATTGCGGTTCATGGTTAGTGGGCATGGTGGGGGTGGGTTGGGGTTGGACTTGGTGATCTTGGTCTTTTCCAACCTCTGTGATTCTGTGATTCTACTTCCTTACCTGCAAGGTGCTGGCAGTGGAGGAGGACTCTGCATGAGCTTCTGTTGAAAACGACGACACTGTGTGCAGGTTTTAGCCATGCAAGGTGCATACCTCCAGCAATGCCTAGTCCAGCAGTCATCCATATCTGTGTCTCCTGGATGATGTGGTTCCATTTGTGGCTTGTAAGGATCAGAGATGAGTGAGGAAAAAAAAGCAGGCCTATTAGGATCAAGGTTAAATACTATGGGGAGTTGGTACATGTATTGGTAAAAGCTTTGGGGATTCATAGCTCAAAGGAGATTTCAAGTCGCTGCTCTAGCTCAGTAGTTGGAGATGGAGGACACGTATGAGTGGTTAACTCTTGCCATTGAGGAAGCAGCAGTAGGAAAACCATGCCTGGTGAGTAAACAGGCCTGTGCTTTCTCCTATGGATAGGAGGCTTAAGTGGAAAGTCTGTGAGAAGTCTGGAGCTAACAGGGCAGATAGAAGATTGCTGCTGGCAGAGAAAGCCATTCTCTGTGGCTCGGAAGGCAGCCCTCAATGCTTTCAAATGTATGGCTTCCTGGTTCAGTTTTCTGCTGGAACAAATTCCTCCCAAGTAAGGACAATCATTCATTTGATGGCTTCTTCAAGACTGGCCTGGATACAGCGAGGTAATCGCTCTGCTGTCCAAATTATGTGTATTCATGCCAGGATGCACTTGCCCACTAGCTGTTTTTTATTACATTTATGGTTGAGATGGGATTTTCATTCAAAGATCTTGTGTTCAGTCATCTGTGACTTTACAAACCAATCACTATGGGGCAGAAACTCGATGCTTATTCAGCAATGGGTGTTTGTTTAAAGTTGGAAGAAAACTATCTTAAGGATCAAACATTCAAATAAGCAATTGAACTTCAAGAAAGTGCTTCTTAAAAGGTATTTTTTTGATTAAGGAGCATATGAAAATAATACAACAGTGAGGTTGATGTTTCACTTCCCAGGTCAGAAAGTTAAGGTTCTTTTGTGGGCTTTAACCATGCATCCTGGGATGTCTGCATGATAGTAGGGTCATACACTAGAAGGGAATCCTCTCTTTGTGGGTCTGTGCGAAGTACTGAGCGCTGTGCTGCACGCATGGCTGTGTGACAGACATACACAATCGTGCATTTGATTTGTTTGACATTTCTGATGAAGTTCTGATATATTCTGTCTGTGTGTATTATTTCATGTATGAGCTCCAGTAGCACAGTAGGAAACAGGAGAGCAGAATAACGAAAGTGTCTGTCTTCCAAGATGCTGCATGCAAGAAGAGGTCAGTCTGTGCTGGTCAGATACGCTGCTGCTGTGTTTTAGACACTGAGTGATGAGCTCATGTTGGCCAGCACCTCTTTGATCTTAACTGGAATAATTGTGTCCATTGAGCTTCCAATTTTGTGAAGTGCAGTGCAGCTTTCCAGCCGTATGATGTACAGCTTCCCCAGATTTTTGATGTGATGTAAGAATTTTTGTGAAATTCCCCGCTCTGTTATGTCAGCCTAAGCGATCTGTCTTGGCCTTACAAAGATAACCAATCCTATCACCCTTGCTTGACGGCATCTAAACGTTTTGCTGTTCTGCTCCGCGTGGAGGTTGTGATTTTGCAGACTCTGGAAAACTTTACTCAAAAATCCATTTGCAAATCTATAAGGAAATGTGTGACTGGGGGCTTAGGTAGTCACAGCTGGAGCATCACACAAGCTGGTGGCAGCGGCGTGTATCCTAGCTTGAGGGAAGCATGCTAATTTTAGTGTGCGGCATTTAAAAAGAAATGAGTATCTGCTGCTTTCTTTAACACAACATAAACTCTTCAAGCATAAGCTTGTCAGTGCTGCATCTTTAGAGGAGTGCTTCCTAGCATTCAGATCTATTTGATGTTGTTAACTGCATTAGATATAGAAAGATCTGTGATTTAGCACCCAAAACACATCCCACACTCCCAAAGAACGACTTGGGAATTAAAAAAAACCACCCAGGCAAAGCCAGAAGGAGTTGAATAAAATGAACTCCTGCTGCAGTTGCACACTTGCACACATCTGGTGCAATTGAAACTTAAGAGCTGAGTACATCCACATCTGACCATAGCAGGGTCCAAACATTACTGTTGACACTAGTTTTCTTTTTGGAGAGGCACACTGGCAGCGTCACTCGCGTGTGGAGCCTTGTCAGCTCTCTAATCTAATAGACTGTTCTTGCCCAGACCATTGTGTGTCAGTATTTTGTGTACCGAATGTAGCCAGCTTTAATAATCGGCAATTTTCCCACCTTCTGCCAAACCTTCCCCCACCCCCCCCCCGCTTTTTTTTTTCACAATTGAATGTTTGATTCAGAATCTGCCATGGTAACAAATTATATACATATTAAAGAAAAAAAAAGAAAATAAAGATGGAAAGCAGAGTCACAAAAGGTAACAAGAGTTCAGGGTAATGTCATCTTAGGTTTTTTTTTAAGACTTGAATTCAACCCCATTTTAAAATTGATTTTCTGTTACATATTGTGGAAAGATTACAAAGAAATGGGTACTGCTTGGAAGCATGGATGTAGCTTTATATATTTAATGTTCTGGAAGTCTTACTTGCATAGGGTCTGATTTGATCTATTTGCTTTTTAGTTACTGAACAAAAAAATGTGGAGCTTTCTGGATTGTACTTTTCCTCATTTGGAATGGTTGTCTCCAGCTAGGACCTCTTGAGGCTGCTTATACTTTATTGCTGATGACTGCACATCATCGAAAATATGTCACAGGAAAGCTTTTTTTCCTGCATTTTTAGAGGCCCCTTTGCTTGCATTTCTGATGGGGACCAGGGATGGAGGAGGAGCACCTCCAGCGCGCATCCTGCCTGGTGATCACCAGCAGCAGTGGTGCCAGGAGGGCTTTGGGATGGCGCCCCCCAGCTTTTGGTGCCTGCAGTCTCCAGTGGGTTTATTCCTTTTCCCAACCCTGATCTGAATTTTGCACTGACGTACTGCAGCTTGAGGGAAACTTAAACACAGCTTTGAATCTGGGCTCCAGGACTGCTTGGGTTGGTTGCATGGTTGGGTTGGCTGCAGCTCGCTGTTGGTTGTGTAGAGGATGCTAGGAGAAGCAAACTTGTCCAAGGTGTGAACTGTTTTGATCAGTGTAACCGAGACAGAGCAGTTCCTGCAGTGCACAAAGAGGGGTGCCATCCAGGTCAGTTGTCTGCTTTACCTGGACAGGGTTTCTGCATATGTTCTATGGTTTCTTCTCCCTGTTGCCACTGCTGCACCAAAGTGGGGACAAATCTGCAGCAGTGGCCAGAGTTACTTGTCTGAACTACCACCTAGTTAGTTACTGGTTAAATGCTCTGAATTTGTACCCCTTGGTAATTGATTTAGGAGATCTGTGGAGGTAGCAGCAATAATGGTGTGCCTTTAACAAAAAGACAGCAGCCTACAATAAATGTAGATGTTGGTGCCTTACTGAGCTGCCGCAGTCCAGTTCCTCCTCAGGTCGCAGGGCACAGTGTTCTCCTCTCTGTTCTTTTTCAGTCCGTTCTGAATAGTGTGCTGGGAGCTCCCTGAGAGGGCAGTGTGTCTGTGGACAATGGCTGAGCAGCTCCTGCAGCTGTACCGCATCCTCCTCCATCGCCGTGCTCACTCCCAGCTTCTGGGAGCTGATTAGAGGCTTGGCAGGAGCTGGATGGTTATGCTCTAAATACGTTTTGGATACATTATTGTCACAGTTGAGGTACTGCAAAAGCCATGCTGTTCCCATCTTTATCCTAGCGAGGTACTTCTTTTGATTGTGCAATATCTGTGGCTAATTACATGGCAATTGCAGTGTGCCACCAGCCACCCACAATTCATTGTCAGATCCTCGGGGATGCACATGAAAACAGAAAGATAATGTTTTCTTTCTTCAGTCCAGTGATTTAGCTCGCCTCTTGTTTTTAATCCCCTGCTCCTCCAGGTAATAAAGCCAGATGGTAGTGACAAAGAAACAGAAGCCACGCATGAATCAGATGTCCCCGAGGATATGCTGGGGACTCGCGTTCCTCGAGAGGCGGCAAAAGGCGACGCTAGGAGTCCGGATGTCATCATCGAAGCTCAGTTTGATGATAATGATGCAGAGCATGGACAAGACCACTTGCAGGACACGTTGGCTCATGACATCAAGAAACTTTACCTGGATACCGCTGAGAAGGGTGAGTAGATCAGAGTGCTGATTTAAGCCTTTATTTGAGCAAACTGTTGAAGTATTGCTTTGTTGCCTTGCTTTGCTGCAAGATATAAAGTACAGGCATAAAATCTTAATGCCTTATCGCCTCCATCCCTTCCTGCTAAACTGCCTTCGTAGTTCTGAATGGATATTAAGGACTGGATTTTATGTAGTTGTGATTGATGTGAAGTAAATCTGTGAAACAGAAGTCACACCTTTAGATTTGCAATTCTCAGGGCTGTCTGGGGACTGCTGGTTGCTATTTTATTCAAGATGCTGCTGTAGCAGTTTTCATCGCAGTTTGGCTGGCCAATCTATGTATGTCAGTCTGGGGATAAGAGTATATTTCCTTGGGGGCAGTGAGGTTTGTTGCTGTTTTCAAACAGTTGAGTTATGAGCAACTTAAAGATTTGGTCCATTTAAAAAGAAAATTGCACTAAAACCTAAAGCCAATTATGTGATCTGTTTTGAAGGCAAACCTATTTTATTCTGAATCTGAATTCCATCCAAACCATCAAGTGTTGCTTAGGGCAAAATAAAATAGGCTCCCCTGTCCCAGACTATTCCATGCTGTTCTTTGCATGCACTTTCTGGTACTAAATCTCTGAAGATTTCCTCTTCTGAAGAGCTGTGTGTCGAAAGGATTCTGTCAATTGGCGCAGCAACTTAGGTTATAAGTAGCTGTTGGTCTCTGACAAATCTTGGTGGTTGTTGTAAAGCTATTCTATTTAATGCTCTGCGTTTTCCTGAGATATTTTCCTGCTTTTGGAGATGTGCAGACCTCCGCTTATGCTGTTGGTAGGTTTCCATTTCTCACACCCATCTGTTAATAGAAATGGAAATAGCATTTATGTAGAAGTGTTGTAGCTTTTATGACAAAACACTGGTTTCAGCTTGTGACTGGAGTTGCCACCCCACCAGTTCACGATGCTCTTTCCTTCTGGTGCTTCCTCTGGCTTTCAGTTACTGCCAAGGTATGTGAACCAACTTCCGTCTTGTTCCATTGCTTTCCAGTGTAAGTTTTGTGTTGGGAGTTACTTGTATTGCCCACAGCTGTTTTGTGTAGCTAGCAATTAACGCCATCGTTTTGAAATCTTGGACCCCATGTTAGAGCTGTACGCTATCAAGCTGCTGCTTTGACTTGGCAATTCTCAATTTCCTGATGTAATCCTGAGTCACGTGTTTATTGCATCTCTGGTTTTGCTTTTAATAGCAATGGCAATTTAAAAGTCAGAAACAGTCCAGTTTGGGACCAGTATTTAACATAAGTATAGACTTGAGCCAGTATTTTATTTCACCTGTATAAGTAGGCTTTGGTGTAAAAGCACAATGGGAATTACTTTTCTTGGTGTATCGCAGTTCTCAAGGTGCCCTGGAGTGGCTGCTGTTGGAGGCTCTCAGGTTGCCTCTTAAAAACCTGAGGGAGTTTTGCCATTCAGTTCTATCTTTGGATAATATTTGTAGGGCAAATGTTAGATCATAGTGCTGTCTACATGGTGGAAACCCAACCTATTTCTCCACTGCGGTTTTCTTCTTTTTTACGGCCTTTCCTTGTTCATCCTCAGGCCCTGTGGCTGGTGTGATTGTGCTGGTTAGATTTCTGCTGAGTTTATGTTGCTATCAACTCTCTTAACAGCTGCTTCAGCTTCTTTGGCTATACAACCCATACGGATTTTTCTCCACTTTCTTCCTCTGCTATTTAATGCCCTCCTTTTTTCATACATATAAAGTTTACGATGCTGCTTTTTCTGAAGGTGTTTTTGAGCAGCTAATGATTACTTTGGCTTGTTTCCTGTCCTCCGTGCAATTTCTCATATCATCACATATCCACATTTTAAGTCTTGCCTGGAAAACAGCTATAGTTATTCTAGCATCAGTGATAATTGTCCTGAAAAAAGAAGAGACCCTGCCAAATTCTGCCCTCAGGACAGCCAGGTGTGGCTCAAAATGCTTTTTTAAAAGGACCAAACGTGCACTTTTTCAAGGCAAAATTGAGAATTTAGAGGTTTGCTGCACTTGCTAGGGCCTTCCAGTGGAACAAGGCACCAGCGCTGGAAGGCAGGGTGGGCCTGCAGCAAATGGAAGTGTCCATAGCTACCCTAGTACAATAAAATGCAAACTGTGCTCACTCTGGGTTGGGGGGTAAAAAGATCTAGAGGAAAACAACAAAGCCAAAGTTGCTCTAGCCATTACTGGGCAATGCTCAACTCTCTATGCACATATACAGGCTTTGTAGATTGCTGTCTCTCAGTTGCAAGATGACTTTTGTTCTTTCTGATGGAGTAGAATTACACAGTGCATTTGTTGGCTTATTTGTTCTGCTGCTGCTAGTCAGGACGAACCAGGAGGAATAAAAGTAGAGGAGTCATTCAAATAAGAGCACTCTGGGTCATGCTGGGAGTATGGGCTGATGTGATGTCCTTTCTGCCCTGGACTGTTTCCCATCCTTCCTTGTGGCTTTGTTCTTCAGAGCACAATCCCCCCTTCATCTCCACTTCTGTACTGGCACAAAGAATTTTGGGTTGGACCTTGCTGTCAGAAGCTCTGAAGCATGAAACTTTGTGGACACTGATTATGGCCCAGATCTGAGCAGGCTGAATTTCCTGAAGGTGTACATTGGGATTCCTATGCTTCTGCGGGGCTTAAAGGGAGCTGAGAAGGGATGGGATAAACAAGAGAGAAGTCTGAGGAATGAAAGAGACAATTATGTCGAGCCTAATTCTCAGCCCATGTAATTTCTGAAAGTTTCATGCTTGTAAAAGCGCTCAGTATTTGCTCTGCTCAAGGATCTTTACATAAAAGTTCGTCACTGATGTCACTATGCCAGAAGCTGTCCTGATGAAACTAGTTAGCTCTGCTTTGCTGAGCAGTTGGGTTAAAGATTATCTTTAGAAAGGTCTCTGGTTTGGGAAGTGATGAGCCCTTTTCCTCTCCAGCAAGCTGTTCCACACAAAGAGCAATACGATCTTGTTCCAAAGTTAGATCTTCTTAATGTTAAGTGCTGGTCACTGGATGTAGGGCTATTTTAGGGAAGTTGGAAATCCCTTTTCTCCTTTCCTCCTGCGCTTTCAGCTGTATTTCCAGGGCACAAATATTTCTACACGCTGAACAAACTTTCTGTTCTTTCCTTGTGAGGACTGTACAAATTAGCACTGTGAGTATCCAATCTGAAGAAAGCCTCTCAGCTCACTCACTGGTGGCTTTGAGCCCTCCTGGATTTCCTATGCCCTCTTGAAACGCAGGCCAAGACCAAGGCATAGTATCCTGGCACTACTCTGAGCAATATTGCCTACAGAGAAAAGATTAATTCTCTGTAGTGCTTGGTAAATCCTCAGCGTTTTGCCCTGAGTTCTCAGGGTTACTCTGTGTCATTGCTATGCAAAGAAGTCATCCATCCACCAGTGGGTACAACCTTTGCCAGATCTGTAATTCTTTTCCTTAATCGTCATTCGCATTCACCACTGGAATGGAGGTAGTGTAACTTGTATCGTTGTTACTGAGCTGGAATATGTTACTTCTGTGACTTATCACTGCTGTAAAAGGATTTTCCTTACACTACATGTCAATATGTAAAAAAAAATAGAATTTTTTCTGAATCCTCCCAGCCTAGGAAAAGGGCAAGATGTTCTGTACAGAATACTTTACGATGGTGTATCCCTACACAGGCTTGTGTGTCACCTGAGTTTATACAAATGTGAGCCGTCTCTTTTTAAATATCGGTATCGTTTTGCTCTGATAAAGAGAAAGTAGCTGTGGAACAGTAGCAACTACTTGTGAGAATGGCAGCTGTGCTCATAAAATGCTTCAGCCTTTCTTTGTAGAAGGATATTCAAATAAAAGTTTGTAAAACTGTGTCACTATGCCAAGAGCTATCTTTGTCAAACTAGTTTGCTCAGCTTTTCTCAGCTCTTCTCTTTCTTACTTTCCCAGATAGGCAGAATATCCTGCTTCCCACAGGGTGGCTCACAGAGGTAATCAGGTCGGTGGACTGCCTGCCCTGGCGGCAATCAGATAGCTGTGTTTGTTCAGGATTTCCCCTTACACCTACACTGCTGCAGATCAGAGTTTGAATGTGTGAGAGGTTTGCTCACTGCCTTGACGTCATGAAGCTTGAATAGAAACAGCTCGCTTACGGGCAGAGTAAACTGACAACCAACTCAGCCAATTGTGAGATGGAAAATTGAATCAAATAGCCGATGGCTAATAGGTAGAGTCAGTGGAATTTGGGCTAGAGCTGCTGCACAGCTTAGTCCTGTCTCCCTGCCTGTTCAGCATTGGCCAGGTGGACTCTGGTCAGTCTCTTTTCAAGTCAGACGTGACTATCTCAGTCTCTAGTAAACTTGGCAAGGTCAGAAATTATCACCTAAAATTGCTTGGTGTCCATGCTGCTGACCACAGGATGTTACTGAATACTTTGGGGTTGCTTGGTTCAGTAGGAGCGGTGAGGTTTGGTACCTTCGCAGTATGGCCATACGGTAATGCAGTAATGCATTTTTTCCTTGAGGTCCTGCTCTAGAGTCAGCACTCAGAAAGGCTTTTGGATCCTTCTTGCAAAGAGGAAAAATGTATCTATAATCTTAAATTTGTTTTGCGTTTCTGCAACCTCTCAAAAGCTTCTGTGAGTCTTTTGCTTTCATGTGCTTTCTGTTTTTTTCTTTCGTGTGAGTGGGTGCTTCACTGCCTTCTGTGCTCACCTGGAGCCCTCCTGCAGTCAGCAGTGTCTCATATTGGCATAGGCAGAGTTTAGAGCAATGTTCCCATTTCTCTGCTTGGCCAAGTGCCCTGGTAGGGAAGGGTGATGGTGATGAGAATCTGGAGAACGTGCTCGTCCCTCCGCTCTGCTCTGGTCCCATTCTTTCAGTTTAGCTGTCATTAAATCTGTGACAAATTTGGAGCCCACCAACCTCACTGGCTGCTGGAAGGGAATAAATGTTCTTCTCTCTCTTCTTCAGAGGCTCCTGTTTGTTCTGAGTGCTATTAAGGAGCCTTCATGGTTCTTTCCTAGCCTGCAGCTTTCTGGAGATGGATCGTCTCCACTGCATAGCTCTGAACATTTCTAGGCCGCAGCAGAGTGAAAGCTCACCAGGAAATCTTCTCAGTTACATGGCTTTTAATAGAAATCCTTGAGGTGGAACTGTCAAAAATCAGATCGGTTTCACTCTGCTTGAAGCCTGGAAAACCAGCAGAGGAGCTGGAGCCATTTCAGCTGCTCGACTCAGCTCTGTATTCGTTTATCATAAGTTCATGTTTGCAGGTCTCTGGATCTAGCTGTTTTGGTTGTTGCTATAACTTTTTGTATACGAGAGCATAGATTTCTTGAAAAGTAAACAGTACTACAGCTTAAGAAAAGTGTTCAGCTGGTGTTGGACAAATTAGGGCTTTAAGGTAGCACTGACTGAATGCTACAGGCTGGCTAAGCCTCTGTTGTTCTTCTGTTGCACAGCTGATGCCTGCAGTGGAAGTTAATGTTGTGGAAGCTTCTTATGCTGTTCTTTCCCAGTCAGTTATCTTGACCCCCAAATGACTTCTTAAACAAAGAAAAAAAAAATTACTTTGGCAGTTAGTTAATGGGAATTAGATTAAGTTCAGCATATTACCATATGTTCCTGAATTCACTTGTGTTTCTCCTTTGAGTTAGGAGTTTAGGTCAAGAAAAAGGAGAGGGCATGGTATTGCAACTGAATGGTGGGTGTGAAGATAAACATGTTAGAGTATGGTCATTGTTAGCAGTGAGATTTCCAGGATGAATCAGATTAGGGTTCATTCAGCTAACATATTTTCCATGCAATTGTAAAATTGGACACACACGCTTTAGGAACAAATGCACGTACAGGAAGGAAGAACATTAAGTAGGCAAAATAGTTAATGGAAATGTTTTTGTAACATTTTAATTTTACTTGTTGTTAATGTAATAAAACTGTATTTCTGTAGATTGTAGCGCTGCCTGTGTTTTTGGAGATTTAATTCTGTTGCAACAGAGCTTCCAGCCCCCCTGTTGACTGGCAGCTTCTCAAGGATGGAAGAGGGTCTGAGGTCTGAATACCAGTGCTGTGGTTGCAGTAATGTTGAGTGGCTACTGAGACACAATTTGATCTCTTGGGTGAGATCAAAAGGATGTTGAGTCTTCGATGATCAGGCTTAGAGGGCTCTAAGGAGCAGTACACTTCTGTCTCATTGTTCTGCCATCTCCACTGTCCTTTCTTGTGGATGCAGCTAAATACAAGTAGATGGCTGTGCTCGGCTGAGCTGCATGTGTAAGGAAGCTGGCTGTACTCACATCTTCACATTGCCTTTGTGCCTCTGTGTTATTGCAGATGGTCGTTTTTTTGCTGTACACATCTGTTATTATGCCCTTCCTTTCCCTCTCTGAGGGTCCCCTCCCATTTGTGTATCTTCATAAATCTCCTTGGTCATCATCTGAGTCTCCAGGTCAGCATGCCATTGGGTATGCAGATGTGTGAATGCAGGTGTTCAGACATGAATGGCTGTGGCAGGATGAGTCTGCTCAGAGTGTTCAAAACCAGCGTCTCTAAGAAGTTACTCATGTTCTGTTGTCACACTGCTCTGTGACGAGGCAGCTCAGGAGTGCTGTGTGTTTCAAAGCTGCTTTTCTTTTATACCTGCAGAGCCTTCCCACGTTGCACGCAGGAGCAGTTGGGCTGAATTTGGACAAGCTGCACTTGTTGAATTCCAAAGCTGTTATCTTAGCAGTGTTGTCACAGCCAACTGTGTGTTTCCTCTATCACAGGTGGAAAGCTCTATGTGTGTAGATATAAATACTTGCAAAATATTGCTTCTTGTGTGGCTTTTTCCCAAGCAAGACTTGTAGCTTATTTAATGTAAGTTCTAGTTCTGGATTGTGTCTGGTGACAAGTGAATTTGCCTATTCACTGCCCAAGTAGTGACTGGGTTTCGCATCAAATTGTGTTGTCTGCCTCTCTAGGTACCAAAACAAGTTTATAGAAGCTGAAATCATTTGACCAGGAACAGATGTTTCTAAGAAACCAGATTCCTTTTGCTTTGACCCTCAGAAAATTGCATTTTGGTTTACTTGGTGATGTGTAAGACCAAGTATGGAAGTGAACTATTGGTTAGCACCGGTAGTTTTGCATTCTGGAATAAAAACCTGCTCTGTGCAAATGAACACCAGTGGCAGAATGTGAAGAACAGTGTACCACCATTAGCAGAAATGTGTTTCTTTCTCATTATCTCTGACATTAAGATCAAAGCACGATGGCTGTGATCCAGCACGTGTGCATGCATTTGAATGTACTCAATTTTGGTTTAGGGGAGTTTTCCTTTCCGTATGTCTCTTGTGTTAGTGTAGGCAGAACATCCAAAAACACATCATTTCATTGTGGTGTAACACACAACCCTTGGGGTGATATTTATAATCAGTTGTTTTTTTTTTTTTAACATTGATTTCCATGCTTTGTGGTACTAAAACATAATAAGCTGAAAACTGCTTATTGAAACAGCAGAAAACCTGAATTTTGTCAGCTCTTGCAAAGCTCACAGATGTTCTGCCACCTGAGCACCAAACTGACGAGCCACATTTTCATTTTTTAAAAGCTTCCTACCACCGATGTCTTCTGATGAGCTGTGTAGGTATGCCCATGTAAGCCAGCTGACTTCTCAAGCAGATGGTTCTTCTAGCTGAAGTAGCAAATGTTAAACTGTATTTTTTTTAAACTTGTTTCTTTCCATCCAGGGAGAGAAGACTTTTTTTTTTTTTTTTTTTTTTTTTTTTCCAGTGAGTTGTTTTTGAGATCTGAAACTGTGATATATTTTCATTTGCAAGTGGATATTGCATCTTTAATTGTATTCTTTTTGGACAGAATTGCAAATTTCCACAGTGACCAATGCAAACCTAGTGAAAATAACTTTGGATCTGTCACAAGTAATCAGAATTCTAGTCTGATGACTTTTGGTCCACTTTGGCCATCTCTTAATGCCTGGTAATTTAATTGTAGAAGGAAATTTGGGGGAGCTTTAAAAAAAAAGAAAGAAAGAAAGGGAAAAGTTTGAGCTCGGAATGCTGTCAGGCAGATCTGACTGTGCTCTGAAGCTGCCTCTACCCATCTGTGACAGAGGGAGGCGAATTCCACAATGGCCTGGATCTATTTTTTTGGTAATAACAGAACTAATTTGAGTTGCTTTTTGTATCTAGTGCCTAATATATATTTTTTTTAAAGTAAGACTGTTACAGTTTTGGTTTGTCAGATAATCGCTGAAAGGAAAACACTGAGATTATAATGCAGTTTCACTGGATCCTAGTTGCTGAAGTGTGTTTTCACTGTAAGATAAGCTTATGAAGTATTGCCCAAGCTAACATAGTAAATCTTTCTCAGAAAACATGTCTTTGCCCAGGGTGGAAATATTGAATGGTCATTGGATAACCACTACAGTAAAGGGGTCAGAATAATTCATTTTTAGTTTGGCATAATGCAAGGAGTTTCTTCCCACCTCCTCTGCTCAAAAATCTGCTCCTCTCACAAGTTAACTCTCCTTTAGAATTGCCTCTATGCTCTGCCTTGTTCTGTGAGCTGTTCCTGTCTCCCAGCTCAGATCTTCTAGACCGCCAGCTTCTGCAGGGGCCCCGGTTTGTCTACTTTCCACCCACCCGTCAAATTCCAGCTTCAGTGAATAGAAGGACAAGAGGGAATGGCCTCAAGTTGTGCCAGGGGAGGTTCAGGTTGGATATTTGGAAAAAGTACTTCTCAGGAAGAGTGGTGGTGCAATGGCCAGGCTGCCCAGGGAAGTGGTAGGATCGCTGTCCCCGGAGGTGTTCAAGAAGCATAGAGTCGTGGCACTGAGGGACGTGGTTACTGGGCAGTGTTGGTGGTAGGTGGATGGTTGGACTTGATGATCCTAGAGGTCTTTTCCAACCTGGATGATTCTATGATTCTATGAAGGCAGATGTGCAATACTGTCAAGACTGTGTTTAGGGGACTCGGTGACAGATTTCTCACTGCCTTTGTTGTAAGGAACCTGTGCTGCTGGTGCTCTGCTGATGTAGACCTCTGAGCATTAGATACAGCCCTGTTATCAGCAGAATGTTAACTTCAAAAGAAGCAGCTACGAGCTATTCAGAAGTCCACATCTTTTGGCCCCAAGAGTACAGAGCTTCTTGTGCATCTGTTTTCCTGTCCTTGGTTTCAAGAGTGTTGTCCAACAGTGAATGTATGTGATGGCCTTTTAGATACTAGAGAAAGGTGGGAGGAATAAGATGACTGGGATTTACTTTCTTCTTTCTTTCTGTTGATGTTGTAGATCTGACCCTCTTTCTGATGAAGTTTCTGCTAAATCCAGGATTTTTTGGGAGGGATGCTGAAACTGGAGAGACCCCTGAGGAAGGAGGTATTCTCCAGCCAGCCAAAGGCCCCTGGTTGATTTTGGCTGTGAAGGCAAGAGACAGGCTCTGCCATGTGTCAAAGTGAGACTTCACGTGCCTTCTGGTACCCGTCCTGGGTTCACATAGGTGAAATACAGCAGTCCTGCCTGTTCTTTGTCCCAGGTAAAGGACATGCTGGTGACGCATTTGCTGGGCTCCAAGTGACAGCCCTTCCTGGTGGTTCTGTGCTTTTCTGTGTGTGCATGTGATACCTTCCAAGGACGCTGCTGCTGGCTCCTTTTCTTCCTGCTTCTGTGAAAAAATGCAAGCAACTTTTTGGAGAAATTGGAATTGGAAGGAAAAGTGGAAAGAAGTCAGCGTTAATAGGGACGTATTCCTCGAGCATGGTGCTTTTCTCATTCTTGTCTGATGTGCCTCAGGTCAGTGCTGTCATTCTGCTATGCTGGGAAAGCAGTGAGTGCAAATCTTGCTTTTTCCAGACACGTTTAGGTCTGGTTCCTCTTCCATCCAGCGTGTGCTGTGTGGTGGCAGAGTTCACTCCAGCAAAGTACTGAGCCTGTGTCAGGTGTGCCTGCACGGCTGGCCCTTGGAAGGTTACCAAGCTCCCATTGCCCTCCCTGCCTGCCAGTGTTTCCTTGTATCGGATTGTCCCGTTCTTTGTCCTAGCTGTCTTCATGGTTGGCACACCATAAACCCTTTACTATTATCTGATGGCTTGAAAATTTTTAAGAAAATAGAACGACTCCATGCTTTTATTCTTTGCTGACCAATTTCCTGGTCCAGCCTCTAGCTGACAGTGATCTTAGCGGAGAAAAGCAATGAAGTGTGTAACTTGAATATCTCCACTTTTTAAACTGTGTGTAATGATCCCAGCAGGATTTTTTCCAACTTGTTTATAAACATGAGGCTCCATGGGGGGTTTATCCCTCAGTAACCCTTGTTGTGGCAAACCCGAGTTCATCCAGCAGAAGCGGGGGAGAATCATTAAGGTTGGAAAAGACTTTTAGGATCATCTAATCTAACTACCACCAATATTGCCAACTGACCACATCCCACAGTGCCACATCCTCATGGTTCTTGAACGCCTTCAGGGACGGTGACTCCACCGCTCCCTGGGCAGCCTGTGCCAGTGCACTGCCACTCTTTCTGAGAAGCATTTTTCCCAGATATCCAAGCTGAATGTCCCCTGGCACAACCTGAGGCCATTCTCTGTCGTCCTGTCACTGTTACCTGCGAGAAGAGGCTGAACCCCACCTTGCCACAAACCTCTTTTCAGGGAGTTGTAGAGAGCAATGAGGTCTCTCCCGAGTCTCCTCCAGAAAAAAATCACATCCTAAAGCCACTGTCAGACCAGTAGCCACAGGCTCTCAGCAGCCATTTGGCTCGCAGGGGGCTGGTCCAAGCCGTCTTGATGGCAAGGATTGCGTTGGCTGTTTGTAAATACAAAAAGCATTGATGTGCTGGCTGCCTGTAACAGATACTTTCGTTGTGAAAATTGTGTACTGGAATTTAGCTGTCGGTTGATTTAAATACACTTGGCATCTGGTGAAGGAGTTTCAAGGGGAAGGAGCGTGGCTGTTTGTCATACACAGCAATTACTTTCATAAGGCTTTTTAATAATCCTGGTCTGCAGCCGAAGAGGGTCAGCTTAGTAGATGTGGTTTCAATGTCTAAGATAAACATGTGTTTTATAACCTTGCATAACATTTGTTAAGGAAATTAAATATTAAATGAATGTATGTACTTAAAGGACTGTTTATATAATGTTAATGACTCCAACTAAGCAGTGCCAGGAAATTAATGTATTTCTTAGTATTTAAGAAATAGTGTGTTTTCCACCATTTTGTTTATTATGGCTGATAAATTTGTACTTGTAAAGTTTGGATTTGTTTTGACTTTTGTTGTTTTTCAGCAGATCTCCATGGTAAGTGAGCATATACCTGCTTTCTTTTGTAGTCTGGAGAAATAAAGTTGCTTAATACTTGGCTATGCAAGCACTTGAGAGCTCTCTCCTTTCAGATAAGTCTAATACATGCACCTCATTTTGTATTTTACAGCAAAAACCCAACATAAATTCACGATGGAAACATGCTCCAGTAACGGTTGTGTTTCTCGTTTGTTGCAGTGAAAGCTGCTGGGATCGGTGCTGTGCACAGAACAAAACAAGAGGAGGTACCCAAGGTGAGCGATCCCAGGCTCCTCCCAGATAAGTTCCTTCAAAGGACAGCTAAGGTAAGTCCATAGAAAGTGGCAGCATGAGTGTGCTTCCTAAGGCTGAAGACCAGCATTGGCCTCCCTGTAGCCTCCATTTGTTGATCTTTGAATAAACATTCCGTTTCAGAGAGAGTAATTGTCCAATCTGATAAAACTCAAGTGTCTTGTTATTTTTTCCAATTATGCTAGTTTAAATTCCCTTTCTTTGTTAGGCAAAATTATTTAACAAGATTCAGAAAAAAAAAAATTGGATACTAATATGTGTGTCAGAATATCCAGAGTTGTCAGAATTAATACTTAAAGACTCTGGAAGGGCTGTTAGTGCTGTTGGTTCAAGACTTGAGCCAATCTTCGAATGTCAAGAGACCCCTGAGACAGGCCTGTTGTGTGCTGGGCTGCCCACTGGTCTCCTCCAGCGTGGCAATTGCAGCATTCAGAATCACACAGAGGTGCAGCTTCTGAAACCTTCAGGAAGGACTCGTCTGTATAAGTTTAGGAAATCAGCTATAGTATTTCTGTTATCCAGTGATTTATTATGGTCTACAAAAATATAGCCTGGATGAACACCTCTCTGGAACAATTATTTAATGATATTGTAATTTATTATTCTTTTCAAAGCTGTCTTGTATAAAGGTAAAATAACCCCTAACTTCAGAAAGCACAGAGAGGAGAGAACTGCCAAATTCCCCACAGCACATCCTTTCCTGTGGTTAGCATTGGATCAGCCAGAGGCACCGTTTTTGAACTGGCCTGTTCTGCACTGAATGTCAAAATCGCAGGCCGAGGATACAAATGAAAGATCTTACAGGAGTTGCTTGTATGTTGTGGCTAATTCCCTGCATTTGGAAGCATCTGCTTCATGTCTGGTTTTGTTCTGCAATCAAGAAAATCGCTGTAGAGAGCTAGCACTTGGAAGGCACATAGCTCTTCTATAGCCATCAGCAAGATGGCAAGGAAAATACACTGTAAATAGGTGCTCAGTTAAAAAATGCACACAAGAACATATGCATAAGGAAGTATAGGATATAGGCCTTGTGATTTTCCAAGGTATTCTGCTGAGCCTCTGTGTACCCCTATCCTGCTGCAGAAAATAAGTTTATCTGAAGGTATTAACTGTAGAAAACCTTGCCTCTTCCAGGTGGTCTATATTTTGGAAAAGAAGCATTCTCGAGCAGCTACAGGCTTCATCAAGCTTCTGGCAGACAAGAACAGTGAGCTCTTCAAGAAGTGTGCCATGTTCTCACCTGTGGACCACAGAGTGCCCAGGGCCTACGTGTCTTTGGCTGATTGCCCCTCAGACTTTGTGGCCAGACCTGAGGACTATTCAAATATGCTCTTCATCTGTCGCATAGTGGACTGGAAAGAAGACAGCAACTTTGCATCAGGGTATGTGGCTGCCATTGGAAGCAGAGATAAATGAGATTCACTTAGTTTGATGTACGCAGTAAAGACATGAATCTGTTATCTGCCCAGAGAGGCTGTGGATGCCCCATCCGTGGAGGTGTTCAAGGCCAGGTTGGACAGGGCCCTGGGCAGCCTGGTCTGGTATTAAATGTGGAGGTTGGTGGCCCTGCGTGTTGAAGGGGGGCTGGAGATTCATGATCCTCGAGGCCCCTTCCAACCCAGGCTTTTCTGTGATTCTGTGGCTAACAAGATACTTGCCTTGCATACCTCCTATAGCTAGTGGAGAAACTCAGATGAGGCTAATGACTGCACATTGCTAGTTATGTCTCACGGCAATATAATATTAATTTCTTTTGGTGCTTTCTTCGACTTGCTGGCATATCACAGCATTAATGAGTGTACAGTCCTTTGCTCAAAGAGCTTGCAGTCTAGAGAGAACACACATGGGTCCTTAGCCCAACCAGCACAAGCACTGCAGGGTGCTGGACTGGACACCTTTCAGCCTTTTCTCTCTCCGTGTAATAAAAGTGCAAGGTGTGTAAGCAAGCAAATTCACTTCTGCCAGAGGATGAAGGTCAGTAGCTGTGGGGCTCATCTTTGATTTTCTTTTAAGTAGAAAGAAGTCACAAATGTTGTGGTGTTTAAATTTGCATTGCTTCAAGGAAGGATACTAGAAATTACAAAGAGATTCATTGACATCTGAAACAGATGAGAATGGTGTTATGCTCTGTGCTTTTTAGGAGGCACTGTAAGACCATTGCTGTCCAGAGTTCAAATCAGAGGTGTTACTGTGAAGATGAAGATTTTAAGCCAGTGTTACTCAAATGGCCTGTGCAGAGCTGGATCCAGATTGCAAGTTCATCTTACCTCTCCTTTGTGAAGACCTTGTAGTCCTTAGCATTTTCACTCTTTCTTGGGAACTGCTGCAGTGCACTAAGCACCCACCTGGAGCAACCACACTGTTTCCTATTGAGTGGGCCTCAATAAGTAGTGGTGGACATTGATAAATCTCTTCAGTCATTTTGGGAAAAATGGAGCAGTCCTGATTTAATTGGTAATGCAGAGTAGGTAGCTCTGACCCATGGAAATAATGTGGCCAGATGTTAAAGGTGATTGGAATCTGGATGTAATCTGGAATATGTACAGTAGTGGGAGTTGGGCATAAAGCCACTTTCTCTTCCTCTTGCAAACCTGTTCTGATGGAGTGTCAAGACAATGTTTTTGGAGTTCTCAGCCCAAACTCCTTGTAAAACTGAAAACTTGCATCAAAACTTTTGTTTTGAAATGTGCTGGCACAGACCTATCAGCCCTAAAACTAAAAGCAACTGAAGTCCCTCTTACCCTGCAGGTTTTTTTCTATTTTCCAAAGTTCATTATCAGTTGTGGCTGCTTTGTAACAGCAAGTTTCAGATGTACTTCTTGAGAGCCACATGAGCAGTTAGGTCATTCTGTATTTTATGGCTAAACAGTTGTGTATGAACTGAAATGGCCTCCCTTTGAGCCCCACTTAACTAGGGGCTGGCTGTGCTAGTGAAGTTCACTATGAATAAGTTGCTTATTGGCAGAGAGGTTTTTTTTGTCTTTGACTCCAACAGAGAAAAGACTGGAGGGTGATTGTGCTGCTTGGCATCATGTCACAAACAACCAAAACGAATTAGGAGGATGGGCTAATGTCTTTTTTGGGAGGGGGCTAATGCATTTTTCTTCAATTGTGCTTCTGACAGCATTGCATATTCTCATCTGGATATTTTGGTAGTTTCCAAGATGTAAAGGGGTGTTGTCAGGAAAGAAAACTTCCACGATTGTCTTCATACATAATCGTTTCCTCTGCAACTCGGTTGCACTTCAGTAAGTGCCTTGTGGAGATGGGAGCGTGAAACCTTGTGACCCATTTTGTTTTTAACTATAAATACATGTTTGCTTAGACAGTGCAATTCAAGGACACCTCTTGAAAGTCCCAAAAGTTCCTGTTTCTTTTGGGGTGTGTTGATAAGCTGGCTATCTTCCTAGCTGAGCCCACCCCTGAAAGAGATGAGCAGGTGACCAGCAACTCACTGCATGCTTGGTTTTCTGAACTTGCTTGGCCAGGTGACTAGATAAGGAAGCTGAATGTCCAGCCTTGGTTTTGTTGACTGGAGACTTGTCACTACATCCTTCTGGGTCTGTATCTTCTTTAACACGGGCACAGCTAATGTGGAGCCATCAGTTTTACAGCCGGTCCCTAAGCTGGCAGTCAGGTTTTCCTTCTTGCTCTTGTCGTCCCTTGTGGCACTGCCATGCTGCTTGGCCTCAGATACTTCTTTCCACCACTGCCTGCACTAGGGGAATTGAGAAAACGAGTTGCTCATAGCTCTAAGGACAGTCCCTGCTGAGGCAGTGCACCCCTTACTTCATGATATGCCTTTGGCAGTACTGCCATCACTCTGAAAATGTCTGGACAGAAGACCTATAGATCTTCTTAATGCACCATGCAAGTCTGCTGGAAGTACAAGGAAAACTCCCTGTGAGGTTGGCAGTAATTTCTTCTGGATGTCTTAGGTGTTTTCAGGCACTTTTTGTCCTGCAGTTGAACTCCTGCAGGCTGGTTGTGCGCCTTCATCCGCTTTCCTTTTCCCTTGGGAGGCTCGGTGCTGTGTTTTGAGTTCACAGGATGTTCTGATCTTCATGGTGACCATACGTGGCAGTGGGATGTCCCAGCTAAGGGCTCGGTGGTGGCTGTGGTCAACCAGAGTGGTCACCTGCATAGCGGGAAACCTGGCAGCCCGTGGAGGTCCCCTTGGGGAGGGGGTGCGTTTCTGTGTCGTGATTGCCACCTGGTGGTCACCACTGAGACACGGTCCCCTCTGAAGGCCACCTCGTGTCACCCTGACTGCTGGAGGGAGCAGGGAGGACCCAACAGCTCCATGTCCCACTGGTGATGCTGTGAATGTGTGCTGCCATACTCCTTTCTGCATGTGATGTGATTTTACTGTGGCACTGAAATGCCATTTCACTGTACCTGCTTCAGGTCGCAGGTAAAGCAAAGCGGCTACAGAATATTCTCCTGTTTCAGATAAATATTACAAGTAATGCCGTGTACAGTTGTTTCCTGGAGACCTCTTATCAGTGATGGAATCTAAGGCTATTTGGAGCATTAGTCGAGACATCTCCACACGTTTGGAGATGGTTAAGGGTGGAGCCTTTACTTTCTGGCACCGCAGTATGATGATGAATAAGACTATTAAAAAAGAATAGAAAATTTTGCATCACTGACTCCCTCTGTGTAGCTTTGCATCAAAGTGGTGTGCAGTTACTGATGCATAAGGTGTTCAGGAGGCTGGAGCACTCCTCATGTGAAGAGGGGCTGAGAGAGCTGGGGTTGTTCAGCCCGGAGGAGAGAAGGCTCTGGGGAGGACCTCAATGCAACCTTCCCATACCCAAAGGGGCCTATTGGAAAAATTGTGACAGGATAAGGGGTAATGGTGTTCTAAAATGAAAACAAGAAGGTTTAAATTATATATAAGGAAGAAATTCTTTACTCAGAGGGTGGTGAGGCACTGGCACAGGCTGCCCGGAGAAGCTGTGGATGCCCCATCCCTGGAGGAGCTCAAAGCCAGGTTGGATGGGTTTTTGCTCAACCTGATCTGGTGGGAGGTATCCCCTGCCCATGGCATAGGGTTGGAACTACGTGGTCTTACTAGGACCTTTCCAATTCAAACCATTCAGTGATTCTGCTGCTGCTCAAAGAAACCTTCTATATGGAATGGCTGTGGGCATCTCTGCTCTAGGGGGAGGCTGAGAATGACTATAAAGTCCCTAGGGAAGTTACTCACTTCCATTTGGGAGCCTGCCTGGCTTTCTAAAAGAAACAAGCCTTGTGTAATTATGCATGGTCTTTTTGGAGAGTTCTTATCATGTAACCTTTGACAACATTGGCTGGTTTGGGCTGGGTCTGGAGAATGGAGAGAGTTCCAGTGTACGTTTGTGGAAACGGCTGGCTGAATAGATTTGATCAACATACCCGTGAAGGGACAGATGGCAGCAGGAGCGTGACTGCCTCAGGCACACAGTTGTGGGAGATGAGGCCATGGTGAGTCGGCAGCTCGGAGCAGCTCAGTGAGCTTGCAGCCATGGCAAGCTTGGAGAAAAACCCTTTATTGCAGCCTCCCCACATCCCAACTGCAGCACATTACCATCAGTGCTTTCCCTGGCTGCGTACTACCTGGGCCCGACGTCAACACGAGGGCATTAAAGCAGCCCCCCGGGGTGTTCTAATACTCTCCCATCAACGTCACAGGCAAAGAAATATTTACGTCTGTTTCATTTTTCACCTTCTAACATTGAGAGGAAAAAAACCATGCAAGCCTGAGGTGCCACAGACACCGTGACCGCTGCTGGGCCCGGTGCCTGTTGTTGTTTATAAGCCTCTTGAACTATTCTTGCTACCCTCGGTGGCCGCAGAGCCCCATGAGTGAGCCTGGCTGTTATTCCGGGGCCATTGGTGATCCTATATGTGTTACCTTTGATCACATGCTGTCCTGTCAGATTTTGCTCTGATGCAAGTCATCATGTCTGTGTGACTGTAGCATGGCCCCAATTAAAGCCAGTTGTACACTTTTTGTTTCAAGGTACTTGGGAAATGTTCCCTGGAACACCGTAAATCAAATGTTAATTACTATTAAAAAATATTAGTCCTATATCAGACCTCTGGGTAAACCCCTTATGGTTCCTAATCTAATTTCAGTAAACGGATCAAGAAAACATGGGTTTCAAAACCGAGCTGGAAAGCACTCTGGCATTAAAAGGTGCTTTCCATGACTTGTAGTGCGGCCCTCCAGCCACCCTCCTGCTTGCTGCCCTTCTGAGGAAAGGGGCGCCCAAGACTTAAACTCTTGCCCTTTCTTTTTGGTAGGGCAGCGTGTCCTTTTTCCTCTTTTAATTTCTGTCTATCAATCTGGTCAGGGAAGTTGGCTGGGTAGAGGTACTTCTTCCTTTGCCTTATGGAGCTGGGTGCAAGGTGTGAGGTTTGAGCATGGATTCCTGGGGGCCAGCAGACCCACAGACCCATAGGCCCATCCCTGTGAAGTCTCCCAGCTGCACATTAGATCCTGGAAATGAAGTGGTGATTTCTCTGGTTTATTGTTACTGCTGAGAGAGGAGGAGATAAAACTGATGCCTCGTTTATTTACATTAAAATAAAGATCAGACTGGGACCAAGCTGCAGAAGTGGAGAATTAAGCCTCAATGCCAAATGCGCACGTATTTCTGCCGTAGAGTTTGCACATAAAATTGAAACAATGGAGGGAAATATCTTTTATCCTTGTTTTCATTTTTATTTTAAAGCTAGGCAACGTGAACTCTACAATTTACCATGCCACGAGGCGCACAGTCCTTCTCAGCATATTACACAATGTGACAGGTTTATTACCGCAGCCCTTCCCGTCGTGAAGAGAGAGCTCTGCTCCCATAAAGAAGATGGGCTTGCTTGCACTGCGCGGATGGGGTTTGTTGTGTGGGTTTATGGCACGTTTGAAGCACTGAGAGCATCTTGCTAGTCCAAATGACAAGTACGCTGCTTTGGCCCTGATTTTGGAAATCCATTAGTGCCTGTTCTCACTCATTAGAATTAAAGCAGAAGGATCAATACTGTGATTGTGTATTTTATGCAGTGGAAAAACATGTATTAGAGTGGCTGCATTTGCACTGTGTTATTACCCCTCTCTTTTGTGTCATATTTTGATGGATTTGCCTTAATTTCAGTTGTAATTTTCTTGGACCGGCAGCATTATCTCTATTGTCTGCAATGTTCCATTCACCCTAATGACAGTATATTTTAAAAATAATT